>OZ029926.1:16546810-16551810 GCA_964023275.1 Norana najaformis | reverse complement strand
GACACATTCAAGTCACGACTCAAGACACATCTTTTTAAGATATCTTATGACTGTAGTTGATTTTTGAACTCATGTACATCGCCCTTTTCTTTGGCCTCGGCTGTGCTACAGCGTTATATAAATTGTCTTCTTCTTCTTCTTCTTGTTATTATTATTATTATTATTTTATTATTATTATTATTATTATTATTATTATTATTATTATTATTATACGAAGTTCAATACTTATTATTATTATTATTATTATTATTATTATTATTATTATTATTATTATTATTATTATTATTATTATTATTATCTGTAACTTATTACTAGGCCTACAGAATGCATTTGCCTGTCATTGTTCGTGTAGCTAATCCTAAGTTCACCTGGAACGAATGAGACTTAGGTCGATATCTGGCTCCTATTAAACCCCGTACAGTTCGGCCACATATGCCTACAGTTTGAGCCGTTCACAGGAATTGTTTCAGCCCCTAATAGGCCTATCCGGATATGGAGATCTAGGCTGATGCGGGTACATCGCCGTCTTTATTCTTTAGCGCAGCGATTTCTGCTTCATCGGCCGTTTGAAGGGGCTCCCTAATGAACGTTCTTCCATCTGGTACGTGCGTCCGCCTAGCACCTCAGGCCTTTGAAGTTGGCTTCCAGCGAAACGTTATTTATTAGCACCGTACTAGATTGATTAGGACGTGTAGAGTGACAATTAGTAAGCCTAAAATAACGGTCCATTGAAGCCGGGCTTCGACTGAGAGGGGTGGAAACTGGAGGGCTTGTAAAAGTCTCGTCTAACGGATCTGTGATGTGACAACGTCTTTCGTCCGGGAAACATTTCATCGCGGCTACAGTTAACGGGGCGACTTTAATTGCATTGTTCGGTTTGGATACATATGGGTGTAGGTACGTGTAATTATAGATCCATCAGACAGCGACTGCCAGGGATTTCTGTCATCGACTTCTGTAAAACCATAAATCAACTGTTTAGCTGGGCATAGTGTTTAGATTGAAGCTGGTTTAGGTCGACTTCATTCAGGATTTACAGTAACTTTGTTTCGTGTATTGACAGAAGAACCTCGTCTGGTGATCAGTAACTTAAGACTCACGCTGTCTCTGAATATTGGCACAACTCCGCCACTGTCTTTAGTCGGGTAGCGCCAGTTCCAAGCCTGGATGCAGGAGGAGGGCGACTTCAACGGGCTTTGATGCTTTTTATGATCTTAATGACATTTCTAACATCATTGCAGTTTGCGCACAGAGATCCACTGATGAGTTTACCTTGAAGTGGCGCTATACAAATTTTAAATTACAATTACAGTTACATAAGATGTCCTTAGGCATTGAAACTAGTACTACTGATGAATATTGGCACATATAGCCCGTAACACAGCGCTGTGCTACAAGGTCGCGTTTGATTTGCTTCCGAAAAGCAGGTGTACTTGGTATTAGTATGTTAAAGCAGATCGACTAGCTGGGAAATTCACCAATGGCGGGCTCTAGCACACACGTAGAACACAATCAACGGGGTCCCATTTAGCGTCTTGAATATTCAAGACCTGCTCAGCTACTTCTGAATCAAGTTAAGGTAATATAGGATAAAGTAGAATACGGTAAGGTAAGGTAAGGTAAAACAAGGTAAGGTAGGGTACGGTAATGTGAAATCAGGTAAGATGAAGGTGAGGTAAGACTAGATAAGGTAAGATAAGGTAAAGTAGGATACTGTAAGGTAAGATAGGGTAAGATAAAGTAGAATACGGTAAGGCAAGGTAAGGGAAGATAAGGAAAGGTAGAATACGGTAAGGTAAGGTAAGGTAAAACAAGGTAAGGGAGGATACGGTAATGTAAAATCAGGTAAGATGAAGGTGAGGTAAGACAGGTAAGGTAAAACAAGGTAAGGGAGGATACGGTAATGTAAAATCAGGTAAGATGAAGGTGAGGTAAGACTAGATAAGGTAAAATAAGATAAAGTAGGATACGGTAAGGCAAGATAGGGTAAGATAAAGTATAATACGGTAAGGCAAGGTAAGGTAAGGTAAAGTAAGGTAGGATACGGTAAGATCAGGTAAGATGAAGGTAAGGAAGACTAGTTAAGGTAAGATAAGGTAAGGTAAGATAAGGTAAGGTAAGATAAGGTAAGGTGAGACAGGGTAAGATAGGGCAAGGTAATGTAAAGAAAAGTAAGCCACCGTTAGGTATTGCAGTGTAAGGTAATCTGTTCTTTTATTGTACTAGCTTCAGCATCATTTAAATTAGATTCGTGTGTTGAACTTCTCTGAATATTATCGCTCCAAACTTATGACGAACGCCCTGAAAAGTACTTTGATTGGGACCGACAAAGACTACAGACGATTTGTAAGAGATCACAGCCAGTGTGCCTCCAGTTCGGCTTTTTGTCCTGGTTGCCTTCAAACGGCACCGCCTGGCTGCAATTAAAGCGAGTGCTGCCTATAATTACAACCAGACAATTTATGTTCATCAAGGTTCTGGCCATGCTACTTAGTCTAGCAGACGCCGAATCTTGGCAACAGGTTTAAAAACCATTGATGTCGGGTTGGGGTTCGTTAACAGGAAGCCTGGAAATCGGTAGCTCCCTAATGTCAATGCGGCCCAGATGTGGGACCTGCACGGACAAAGCCCCTACGGAAGCTAAGAATAATTAGTTTAGAAATAACTATTTCGTATACTCGATGATTTTTAGAAATACGTAGGCCTAAACGAAAACACGTTGACTCATTTTTTTGAAAGGATAATCCTGTCATAATAGAAGAACTGTGCGTGTATAGGGAAAGTGGACATGTTGCTTTCCAGTTAGGCTAGTTCCAAGAGAGAACTGCCTTCTTTCTGTCTTGGAAAATCCACAGATGGGAGAAAAAGCCATAAGCAGGTAAATATCTCCTGACATTAGGGAGATAGTTACGTATGTGGTTGAAAATCCACTCGCTAGGTGCTACTATGTGGCCAGCAATGTCCATGTCAGTCGAGTTAATCGCAATCGTAAACTCGTTGATTTCTACAGCGCCCGACGAAAGCTAAGTCGCGGGAATCTTCCTGCCTATCGATTTTTTTCAGTCAAAACAGAATCGATAGGCAGGAATGTTACAGGTCAAGATCCAAGAGTCAGGCAGGCAGACGGTGAGATGGCTACGACGGATGGCGTTTGGAACTGGAGCGGCAATATAGATAAGGGGAAGAGGAGGGACCAGAATAGGATTGAGGAAGAGGATTGTTTTCGATTTTGAGTGAAAGACCTGCGCAGAGATTGCAAGGGGTGAAGTGTTGGTGAGTTCGTAGGATTGGCCAGGCTCTACTAAAATGACTATGTAGCAAATTTAGATTCGGACGCCGCACAGTGCGTAACTCCCTTGCCCGCATTTGGGTGACTCCTCCTCCCCTATTCGCGGACGTCCTTAGTGGACAACCAGGTCGTGACTGATACTTGCCATTGGAGCGTAAACTCGAGAAGAGACGCTCGTTTTGTCGCCGTATTCGCCACGCGGCGCTAGTGAAGCGAATTGCTTGGTTCAACCTTCAGCCCTTAACGGGGTTTCTACTGTAAACTCGACTCTTCTAAAACTTCTATTGAAAATTAGATTTTTAAACTGATGAAATATTATGACTTTGACTGCTGGTTGCCAGAGGATTCATAGTTCAAACTGATCCAGCTGAAACTTAATACCGAAATCGTTAGACAGGAAGCTTGCAGGTCAAGATCCAAGAGTCAGGCAGGTAGACGGTAAGACGGCTTTTATCATGGCCTGGGAACTTCTGGTTATTGGGTCGAACCCCAAGCTTCTGGCAAATCCAACCCTAATGTGGTTGTCTCATACGATGGACGGGCCTCATGGCCAGGCAGTAATTATATATATATATATTTATATTTATATATATATATGATAATTAATGTAGATACGACTTTAATTGCATAAAATGTGCTGTATAAGTACCCTAAAGACATATGCATATGTGTGTGTGTTTCTGCTCTTAGCAAACATTCACTTTTTAAGGTGAGTAGATCTTTGCGATTGCTGCTGCTGTTTGGTTTAACATCTTCACTGAAGATCCCGGTTAATAAGCAGGCATCACAATCTCAGTTAGCAATCCTAACAACGTCGTAATGAGGCCTACTATTGATTCTGTTTGAGCGCAAAATATTCATTAAGCAGAATGCAAGTGATAATTGGCCTATCATGAGATTGCAGCGGTCTACCAAAGGCTCAGCTTCAGAACAGTATCCGAAGATTATGAAGATGAACATCACTAGCAATTTCCACCGAAGAAAGGTTCGATTACTTCTATTCGATTACTTCTATTCGATTACTTCTATTCGATTACTTCTATTCGATTATTTCTATTCGATTACTTCTATTCGATTACTTCTAATCGATTACTTCTAATCGATTACTTCTAATCGATTACTTCTAATCGATTACTTCTATTCGATTACTTCTAATCGATTACTTCTATTCGATTACTTCTATTCGATTACTTCTATTCGATTACTTCTATTCGATTACTTCTATTCGATTACTTCTATTCGATTACTTCTAATCGATTACTTCTATTCGATTACTTCTATTCGATTACTTCTATTCGATTACTTCTATTCGATTACTTCTATTCGATTACTTCTATTCGATTACTTCTATTCGATTACTTCTATTCGATTACTTCTATTCGATTACTTCTATTCGATTACTTCTATTCGATTACATCAGGCTGCAATGACTGTGCGAGATGCGTGGGATTTCTTAGCCGTGAGATCTATAGGCTGTTTGTACCTGATTTTGGCCCCCAAAACAGATCGCTACGAATCTTTATGTAGCGCATCTACGGAAAACGAATGAAACAATAGATCAGCTGGTGAATCTTAAAATTCCCCCATTCCGATTGCCAGTCACATCCCATTCCGTATGATGGACGCGATTTACTGGACGAGCGATTCTCAACGAGTGCTACGTGCTGTTTGACAGGGTTAAACAGCATTTTTCTAAAGCCCTTGCTGCTAG
>OZ029926.1:16461810-16541810 GCA_964023275.1 Norana najaformis | reverse complement strand
TGTATTGTATTAAATTGTATCGTATTGCATTGTATTGTATTGTATTAAATTGTATCGTATTGTATTGTATTGTATTAAATTGTATCGTATTGTATTGTATTGTATTAAATTGTATCGTATTGTATTGTATTGTATTAAATTGTATCGTATTGTATTGTATTGTATTGTATTAAATTGTATCGTATTGTGTTGTATTGTATTGTTTTGTCGTCTTTTTTGTTTTACTTCTCACTGTATTAAATTATTTTATACCAAACTCCTTAATTTGATTGAAAGCAAACATTCTTCTTCCATCTGAGAACTTTAATAGTGCCTCAGAGACTCTCGGCACGTTAGTGTTATATTAAATTTATGCGAGTTTATGCGCCAGTATAAAAATTGTATGTGAGCCGTTAATTGACAGTCGCATACCTAAATGATAGTAATCGTAGTAATAATCACGAATTTGTATAGCTCCTCTTAAAGAGAAACTCCCGATCTGACAACTCAAGACCTCTCTCGATCAAAAGCAATTTTCAATTTGTCCTTTTTCAAAAGAATTATAGCTGCGTCTGAAGACTTAGTCTTCAATAAAGATTATAATTCAAGTTTCAGTTGAGATCTGATTTATAGACAAATATTTTTATTTGATAAAATAATTTTTTGGCCAAGTTACGAACAAGCATCCGTTGTTCATCCAAACAACGTCCCTCCATGTTACGCGCAGTACATTACATTATATAAGGCGTGGTAACAAATGCATTACTTACTTACTTACTTATTTACTTACTTGTACTGATATTTTGATCTGTCGTGTAATTTTCATCCAAACCCAAGCTATGCTATTAAAATCCATGCAGCATAGTCATAGTCGCGGGTGCATGATGGCAGATTGATAATGCCTTTACCAGTTTGCCTTTGATCTCTGAAGCTAGGGTTTGAATCCTGAGGTGTCAGATGAAAGTGACATTCTGGGGCAAATCTACGTAAATCGTTTAGAGGAGCCCCGTCAAAGTCCGATAGGTAAGGGCAACCAGAGGTCAGGCTACGTAGAAACTGCTTTTGTCCTACGACTGCCTTCAGTCAGAGGGTGTCTTTCAACGCACAGCCTGCCCACGTAAGTAAAAACTACTCTCTTCAGAGGCATTTAATAAGCGACTGGTTACCTATCTTACCTTGCCTTACCTTACTTTACATCATCATCTGATAAAGCAGGCACCGTGGCCTGATCACCATAAACAGACCTCATTGTAAATACCACCCACCTTAGCCGTCTGACTGCCTGCCTGCCTGACTCTTGGATCTGGACCTGGAACCGAAACCCTTTTGCCTATCGATTTTCTTTTGACTGAGCGCCTGCAAATAAGCTGGTTCCCGCCACTTAGCTTTCATTGGGCGCTGTAGAAGTCTCAAGATTTCGATTACGATTGTCTGTAGGCGACATTTTGTGTGCTTTATTAACAGACACTATTTGCCATGTTTTTCTAGTACTAGACATTATTTTTAAGAGTGCAGAGTTCAGTCAGTCTGCAACCTGCCAGCCATCTGTTATCCTCTGTGAGGACTGTTTTCGGCGCCTCTCGTCTCCTTCTCATCGTATCTCTGCATATGCCATTCTCCGTCTCTGTCTGTGTGTCTGTCGTTCTCGGCACAGTGTCTGTTTCACCCCAGCGGACAACAATTCACGGCCTAATTCAATCAGATCCCATTAAATGACAACTAAATGTCTCTGACGGGGCAAAAATTTAGACGAATGGAGACGGACCAATGCAAACATGGGACTATTATTCCCCGACCGTAAATTGATCTTCGCTACCGGCTCGTCATTCGTGGATGGCGTCACTCTTGTGTCCTCCTCCATGCACTACCCTCTCCCGTCGCTGTCATGCCTTTCGGCACACGTGTCTTCCAGAACTTTCGTTATTCATGTTTCACTGACTCTTGTAGTTCGTCATTTATGTATTTCGTTGCTCGTGTTATCCGTCATGCATATTCAGTCAGTGAGTACAATAAAGCATACTCGTTATTCTTATCGTTACCGCTAGCGACACGATGGTCTATCGGTAATGCGGTTGGTCAGTGATCATGAGTTTGCGGGTTCGACTCCATGTAACGACCCTGTGCAAGTTGTTTGCGCACACCGTGCCTCTGTCACCAAGCAGTATAATTTGGTACCGGCGTGAGCTGGGAAGTAAACGACAAGTCCTGCGATGCACTGGCCCAATGTCCAGGGCCTTTGAATTCTTCCGTTTCCGGTTCAAGGGCTAAGAAAAGCAGAGGAGCGCCTCCTCTATGTCTCCTTTGTGGAATATGGGATACCTTACTTTTACCTTTTACTCGTTATCCTAGCAACAGCAGTCGCGCTAACCGGAAGCTGAATAGAAAGCATCATGCTGAAACGAACAGTTGGAGGAGCGGGATCCTTCGTCGAGACGTTAAACTACAAGGAGAATCGCTTACTACACTACACTGCATTACAATGTAACACGTTGTGTCAAAATGTGCCACGTGATGAGAAACGTATGCATTTAGCAACTGTTTAGTAAATTTCAACAACGTTCATAGTTTTATCATAAGGCGAATATTGAACGGGAGCTCAAATGGCATTAACCGCAGCATTGTAATCTGATATCACTTCACTTGAAATTGACACTGTTGCTGATGACTTCAGAAAAAGACATTTACAGTAAATGACTTGTCGAGTTTAATTTGAAAGTTATTTTTCTTCAGACCCATTTAAGTCAACTCCTTTACCAACGTAGCGAAGGTAATCAATCACGAAAGTAACCGTTTATTTTGATGGCGGTTTTTGAAGAAGCTAACTTGAAGTTTATTTTTAGTTGAAGCCAAGACGTAAATGAAAGGCAGAGGTAGGGAATACACTTGTAAATGTAATTGTAATGTGGACGTTTTCTATAGCGATCGTATAACCTCGACCCTGCTCATTTTTCAACGAATTAGTCGGGTGAGATCCTTCACCATGAACTTGTCTCCTCACGCTCAGAGGCGCCTTGACGTACGCGTTAATCAATGTAGCTATCCAGGCCTTGTTCACACGCGTCTATACAGTAACTCTTCAGAAGTGTGGTTTGCATTACGAAGAACCTTTCGGCTAAGGGGCAAACACGATCGCAGCAATCTAAGGATAGGAAACCTTGTATATAATATACATCTATTTATTTTATTTACATTTACATGTGGCCATTGAGAGACGTGGTAGCCATAAGCTGTATTCGAAGGGCTGCAACGTCGGGTAAACAATGTTATGGCTCATTAAATGAGACGAACATTAAATCACGGCGTCTCTTTACACGGATTCAAAAGGACCTGTCACTCCACTAGAGCATTCGCCAATCTGGACTTTTTCATTTGGCCAATAAACTGCAAGGCCAATTTGGTGCAGGATGATGTACTTCTACTGTTGGAAATTAGTTGCAACTTTCTACTTGCAGGATGATGTATTTCTACTGTTGAAAATTAGTTGCAACTTTCTACAAATAGGCCTACTTGCTCGATCGCTCCTTATAGCTCGTTCGCTCGCTCGCTCATTATAGCTCGCTTTCTCAAGCACTGTAACTCATTCCCACAAGACTAGACATGAAATGATGGTGCTAGTTAAAAAATGTTTTGTTTGAGGTAGGCAGGATAATCACTGTTCGTCTGCTAAAGCGCTAATGGATTTGCTTTTATGCTGGATTATTCTACAGAGTTTCAGTGACTAAATCCATTATAGCTGAAGCTATTGTAATTAAGATCGAAATAGCTGGAGTCGTTCTTGTAGTATCAAGCTCGACAAACTTAATCCAGTCAACTGGAAACTGAATAACAGGGACGTACAACGACGGATTTTCTAAGAGAGGAAGGAGTATGTTATCGATGTTAATAGGCGACCCTAATTAAGAGGGACCCTGGTCCCTTCTGGGTTTGCCTTTTGTATCCTGGCAAACTACTTTTTGTGTGTAAACTGATATGTTGAATTTGGGATCAATAAAAGAGTCAATCAATCAATCAATCAATCAGTATGTGATCTTCGGGGTAAACAACATAGGTCCTAATGTGCTGCCAGATAGAAGATTATAAGAATAGTTGAAGGCCTTTAGAAGGCCTATAGTATTTTTATTGAACGCAGGGTCGTCTTTTCTTCAACCCCAAATAATATTCCGTTGTATTTGACCTTTGTGTCTGACCTTTGTGTCTAAGATGTGATTGGTAGGACAACTCCTCACTGTTTTAGACTGCTTCCTTACAGGGATGTATTTTTCCCCATTCATTTCGCCCTTGCCAGACACTAAATGCCCATTTGCTTTCTGGTTCTCTTTCCCCAGCCACAAATCGCTCCCTCTTTGTGTCTGGCGGACCCTATTTCCTCTCAGTCAATCGGCGAATTCTTTGGCGCAACCTGAGGGCTGCTGCAGAAGATGTGATTAAATGAAGCGCGACAGAATATTACGACAGGCAGAGCCTGTGCCACGACTACAGGATGCCAAGCCATTGTGCATCTTGCACGCAACACAGAATACGAAATAGCGAGAGGCCAAATCACTCCAGTCCGAGTAGAGAGGATGCTGTCAGCCGCAGGAACTGGCGACCGCCCAGAATAGGCATGGGAATTCCCGCCGAGGGAAATGCAGACGATCCCCTACATCACTAATGAACGAACGTTTTCTCTATGTCTCTGCGTCTCTCTGTTCTGTCTCTCTCTCTTTATCCGTCTGTTCCTCTTTCTCTTTTTTCCTCTTTTTCTCATTCTCTTTCTCTCCTTCCCTCCCCTCTCTCTGCAAAGCAGAACGACGACAGAATTGTATAGTGCTCTTAGCTTGGCTTCCTATTCGGAACAGAACACACGATCGCATTTTAATCATCCGCTTGATTATAATTGTTATTGATTATTATTGTTCGCTTTGATATATCATCGACTGAAGCCAATGCATTATATAGAGGTGCTACAGAAGTCAGCACATTGGATTTTGTTCTTCTAATTGATTTGATACGGAATTCTGTGCTGTGCAAATGACGCTGTATAAAACTGTTAATGTAAAACTCCGCTGCAGTTTATGAACGAGTGCTAATGGCAACACAAACAAATGTCTCATGATATACAGCGAATACTAAGTGCAAATGCTTTTCAAACTTACTACTGCACCAGCAGTAAGGTTTGGAAAATAATATCGCTTAACATTAGAAATTGATTTCCATTTCTGATGGCATTTGGCACATTTTAGCTATTTCTTTACAGATAATGGAGATGCAGCATTTTAGGTCAAATATGTAAGGAGATTTTTGGGACTAATTATGAGTTTTGTTCAGCATGAGACAATAAATGTTCTTCTTCTTCTTTCCTTCTGGCTGGAATTAATCCCTCCTAGGGAAGGAGGTCGGCCACACGGATCTTTCTTTTCCATTTTTTTCTATCTCCAGTATCTTCTTTCTTCAGCCTGAGTAGCTTTAGGTCTTTCTGAATCATGTCTCCCCATATCTTTTTTGTCGTCCGTAAACTTCTGCTGTCAGTTCTTTTAATGCAGCTTTCCTCCTCTCTCCTCATCACCTGACCATACCATCTCAACCTGGCTTCTCGTACCTTGTAAGATATATATGCCACTCCAAATATCTGTCTGATATACTCTTTTCTTTTCTTGTCTTTCAGTGAGATTCTAAGTATCTATCGCAGCATCCTCATTCAACGACATTTAGTGTTCACTGTGCAGCAAACGTATACACATTGCGTAGCAGCAGTAGGCCTCTAATTCCTTCAATAAATTCAGCCCCATTTACTTGTAAAAATCTGTCTATTATTTTTTAAATCGCTTCCTGTGTTCTGTGGATGTCGATTGTTAGAGCAAATTATGTTATCGATGCGTCATCTGTGCGATTCTTACTCAGTGTCGTATCCGGAAGATGTTGTAACGAGTGACAAGATCCATTCGAGCTTCCGGAAGACGGGTCTTGAGACGGAAATCCCTGTCGAGGAATGTCGAAGCTACAGGATTAATCTTAGTCGGGAATTGAAGGAACATGCAGTTACCGCGAGTGCTCGGTTATCCTGGCAAACTAATGTGTATGAAGAAAGGAATGAATCGTAGATGGCCGACACTTGTCGTTCCTTCGGATTGTAGATAGCATAATTCCGCGTGGCTTGAGTTAACCCGGGTTTTATATCGTAGGCCTATCGTCATTGTGCATTTTTCGATCTACTACTTTGTTGCGAAGAGACTATAGGTTGAAATAAAACCACTCTTTTCACAACGCAGTCCGTTCTTACGACGTTTAAATCAATTTCAGGACCTCATGCGTTACCTGGTTCTTGTATAAATTTTTTTGTCACACTACAGCCAGTAATGACGAGGTCCAAGAGGGTATTTATAGTACATTTATTTGAGTCTCAGAATAAATTTAGTCTAGTAATTTACGTCAGCAGTAATGGCTTGATATGTGAAATAAGTAAAACAACCATACCCACATATGCTTATAGGCATTGTATTGCATTTTGAACTAGACATGGAAATAAATTGCGTCTGTCCATCCATACATTAGTTCTTGGTAGTGTAAGCATTCCTAAAAGTAAAGTATCCCATATCCTACAAGTTAGACGTAGGGGAGGCACTCACTTCCTTTTCTTTAGGCCCTTGAGCCGACAATGAACGAATCCCAAGGTCCTGGACACGGGACCAGTGCATCGCAGGACTTGCCATTTACTTCCTAGGTTACGCCGTTACCAAATTATACTGCTTGGTGACAGAGGCACGGTATGCGCAAACAACTTACCCAGGTTCGTTACACGGAATCGAATCCGCAGCCGAATGATCATTGACCAAACATTCTTTAGTAGCATTCCTGCTGACATTAAATCTGCCCTTCATAGTCCGGGGCGGCTTGTAAGCCTCAATTATTTAATGCGTGACTTTCGAGTTAGGGATTGCAAGAGCCGCCAATCGCCAGAGGCAGAGAATTCTTGTGATCATCTGACTGGACGAAGTTGCACTGAAAATCCCATCCACCTACCAACACTGCTATTTCCGGTCTCGTTCGGAAATAGAATCAGACCGTGTCCGCCGCTAACCGGATGTAGAATCGTCGAATAATTCCAGGTGCTTATCGTCCTGCATTTCCGGTTTCACACCTGATGAGGAAATGATACCGATGATATATGATGACGATTTCATAGAGAAATTGTTTCGTCACTTCTGCATTAATATTCATATTCATGTAAATACCTGCAGGAGTAGTGGCAGGAGTGATGTTAATGGTAGGGGCGGGAGTCTCACCAGTGGTAGTAGTTCGGCAGTATATAATGGCAGAGACACGCCGACATTAGCAGCAGATAGTGGTAAATTTTGCCCTAATTTTTATAAATGCTTCTGCAATTGGTGATTTGAAATAAATAAAGCAGTGAGCAACTTTATGAACCAGCTCTATTGGCCTAATTATCACATGTTGGCTAATTCGCATGTAACCATCATATAGTATATCTTGAATTATCTACTGTCAGATAAGCCTAAATCCGTTATAGATATTTCCCCATGCCACGTTTTCCCTTCTGATCCATGTATTTAACGCGATGCCATCTTGTAATGGAACCAAAATGTACATAGTTCCTTCTTTAAAAGTAAAGTACCCCATATTCCACAAGTGAGACGTGGGGAGGTGCTCATTTCCTTTTCTTAGGCCCTTGAGCCGGCAGTGGACGAATCCCAAGGTCCTGGATACGGGACCAGTGCATCGCAGGACACGCCGTTTACTTCCCAGCTTACACCGGTACCAAATTATACTGTATGGTGACAGAGGCAGGGTGTGCGCAAACAACTTGCCCAGGGTCGTTACATGGAGTCGAACCCGCAACCTCATGATTATTGACCAACCGCGTTACCGATAGACCACTGTGCCGCACAGAGACCTCCTTAAGGTGAACCTCAGAAGCGACATAAGGCACCTATACATGTGATTAGATGATGTACAGGTACCTTACCTGTACATGTGGTTAGGTGATGTATAGGTAAGGTACATGTACATGTGGTTAGGTGATGTACCTTACCAGTACATGTGGTTAGGTGATGTACAGCAACAACGAATAATGGCACTGGAGGGAAACGATGGTATCACTGTTATTAAAAGCTAACATACTTGTTTATATACTTCTAGAAACTACTCTGAATCGTGTAAAAAGATCATTCGGCTGAAGGTCAATCCAGCGATAGGACCTTTTTGGTCGTCCTTGTCGTTTTGGTTGCAAATTTGTCAGCTGTGTTCGTTGTCGTTGCAGAAGAGAGTATTCGTTCAACCAGGTGACTCGTCCGATCAGCCGAGAGTCGCTGACAAAATGGGTCGACCATTTTCCCACGGACATCCGACGTGAGATGCGCTCCATTGCTCCAATGCTCCAGATGCTCGGCTACGATCCAGATGCCTATCCGCCCGACTACTCACTCCAAAGCAGCACCCATCTTCTGCGACACTTCGCCTCAGCATCCGCAACTTGAGTTGGACTCCTCCAACTATCTGTTCCCTTTCCAACACAGGGTATAAACTTTAAATAATATCCAGTGACGGCTTTTAATCACCGTTTCATGTCGTTCATTGATTTTTTGAATTATTGCATCAGGCCATCAGTTGATGTCTTTCAATCACTGGTTCCACAACAGCAGTCAAAAGATATAAGGTAACAAGCCACAAAGTGATGTAACAGCTATTCAGAATGGACCAGAGGGGCCTTCCATACTGAGCCTCAACCTGTGCTGAATCTCAGACCACTGCCTTTAATGCAGGCTTTCAGCATTCCATTTTGTTGCCAAATGTTAATATAGTCAGGGCCATGCAAAAGCCTCGAAGTGTGGATCTGCTCATGGCGACTCGGAGCAACTTCTAAAGGCGCCTTGCAACGCCTCTGTAGTAACCGATCACCGGGTAGTTCTACTGCATGCAGTTGCATTATCATCTCATTGTCTTTTCTCGGAATTTCATTAGTTTGCAGGGTCTCCAATGCACTTAATCAGAATGGGACAATGATCAGAATAGGAACATGCGGAATTGGTGGATATATTTTGCACACATGTTATATGAAATGATGGACAAAGGAACCAGATTACGCTACAGAGAGGTAAAGGACAAGGCATAAACAGACTAGAATGACGTCGTTGTGTTCTTACACCGGCCTATAAGAGTAGAACATGTTATTTAAAGTTTGTACCCTATGATGGAAAGGGAACAGAGAGCCCGAGGAGTCCAACTCAGGCTGCGGATGCTGCAACAGCAGCTACTGAGCCACCAAATAAGATTAGACCTACCCTAGCTTATGTTACAGTGTTACCAGTGTTACAGTGAGTGGAACTCTTTACCTGAATCTATTCGAAGATGCTCTTCAATAGATAATTTTTAATTAAAACTTAAGACTCATTTATTCTCTTAGTAGGCCTACTATAATTAATTATTATGTTGTAACGCGTCCTTTGAGTAAGACATTGTTTTATTAAGGTGCGTTATAAATATAAGTTGTATTGTAATGTATTGTACCATAACATAGTTGTTCGACCACTTCTGTCATAATTTTTAATCTCTTGTTGTGCAGATTTCAACAGAAGATGATAAAAAGTTGACAAATCGTTTATTCGAATGAATTTCCCGTACACCGCTAATACACCGAGTTCTAAAACTTGTAACCGAAAGTTTTCCGGAAACGCTGATCATCATCTGTTGTAAAAGTGGGCTTCAACAGACTGACTGCAAAGATCCGTAATTCCACCGAATATTCGACTGTTCTATATATTCTGCTGCGCCATCAACAGATATCTTATGCAATGGATAGACCTATTAGTGTCATAAAAGATATTAGATTAAATTTCGCAAGAATGTTTCTCCTTGGAACCTCTGAGAGACACTTGGATTCGTTGCTATGTCGTTGATCATTCTCACCATGAACAAGTTTGTTCACTTGTTACTGATCGTCCGCTGATTTGTTGTAACTGAATAATGATAAATGTACACGTTTTTCTATAGCGACCGCCTGACCTCTACCCTGCTCATTTTTCAGTGATTTCATCGGGTGAGATCCTTTACCACCGTTGCCCGGTTGAATAGGCGCCACGCCATATAAGGTGCCCGTTTAAGGACCGTGCTACCCCGAGATTCAAACCTCTGAAATAGGGCCATGATCGGTAAGCGAATCGGCATTCTATTGTAAAAAAGCGGCGCTATATGGCATCACAGATTACATTACAGTTTACACCTTTTCTTCCTTGAGTTCGTCGGTTGTTGACAGATAGGGCAATTTTCTCGTCTCCAGTTTCCAGTGCTAAATGGATTTAAGTGCAACTAAGTGAAACATGCTTTCTCGATTAGCCGAATCCTCAAAGGCGTGCTTCATCGTATAAGAACTCTCCTAACTGAGCAAACAGTCGCTTGGAGCGCCACCATATCGTTGCCGATACATTTTATGGCTGTCTTTCGAACCACAAGTAAATTGGAAATCAGCGAAATTTTATAAATTTTAAATCTTTGCTATTGTATGTTATAGCCTATGTATGTCGTCACCAATAAGGACTTTTCTGTCTCCAGTTCTAGCCTATATTAGTAGTAGGCATAATAAAACGGAAAAATAGGAAGCGGAGAAATCAGTTATTTTGCATTAATTTTTTTGCAAAATTCAGCCCGGATATTTACTTAATTCTGTTTTATAATCAAAATTAATTTGCCTATATGAGGTAGTGCTATAAAAAATTTGTGTAAAACGCATCAACACCAGTCGTCGTGTTAAATTCGTCAAATCACGTGTAATCTGACTCAGGCAGATCCAAGCTCCGTTGCTGTTCAGTGGAAATCGGATTAGTTGGCTTTTACAGATCATTTGCAGTTGCTATATATTTCTAATTACAATTAGAATTTTTACTTTTATAAATGATCCTCGGATGATTGCATGTATAAATGATTACATCTATAAATGTTTGCATCTATAAATAATCCTCGGCATAGTACCAGCCTTCCCATTCTCATTCCCAATCCCAAACATCACCCACCGGAACCGCCATGCTGCCTTTCTGTCTGACTTTTGGATCTTGACCTGGAACCGAACCCCTTTTTCTTATTGATTTCTTTTTGACTGAGCACCTGTCAATAAGCTGGTGCCCGTGACGCAGCTTTCGTTTGGGCGCTGTAGAAATCTCGAGATTACGATTACGAGCCTTTCCAATCATCGTTCTTCTTCTCTTTCTTCTTGGAAATGTCTGATTCGTCGTTTTATCAATCAAACTAAAACATCCATCAGGCACATCGATTTTAATACCAGTTTACGCAGACCAATCAGCTTTCTAATTGATTAATTTCGCACGAACATTAATTTGAACATGGCGCTAGAGTCTGGACTTCGAAGAACGATCTCAATAATTTAAAGTTACATCGGAAAAGAGTAGCCTAGTCCTACTTAGACGCACATCTAATAGCAGTTCTGTCACTGCTTCTCCGTAACAATTTCATAAGCCATTAGAGCTATTTTATACTTAGTAGTCTTTTTACAGAATGAGATCCTACTCACATCAGTTTTCTTTAAGCCGAATCTAATTTTTTATAGGCTTCTGTCTTCGTTCATATTTTTCTTAAATCGTCTGAGTGCTGCTAACATTAGGATCAGTGCCCGTAGTATATATCAGCGCAAATGTTTATCTTAAAAAATTATGACAGGCCTACGATTTTCTTACAAGTTTTATCCATCAGCCAAACTGGTACAGGTGTCACTATCGCATCCCCGAGTAGACATACCCGGATAAGCAACACAAAATAGGGCGGAGCAATCGGACCTAATTATTGTAAAAACTAATTAAGTGGAGTAGGCTTACAAACTTTAAACTATAGAAGAACTACAGAATGAAGATGGAAAACATCTCCATATTTTGCACTTATGTTTATTATCATCATCAGCGGCAGCAGCATCGGCATTATCAGCAGCTGCAGCAGCATCAAAATCAGCATCAGTGTGTGTATGGCCTCGACTCTACTCAATTTGCCAAGAATTTATCGGGTGAGATCCTTGGTCACAGCCGCCCGTTTAAATGGGCTCTGGCAATCAAATCAATTTTTATTCAGGCCCCTTGAATGAAATTGATAAAATTTTAGCAGTTTCGAAGCTGTATCCCTAACAGCACCACAACACTCGACAGATAACACCAAAATAACATAACATAGTAACACAACATCGGTGCACATAGGTACTAATGTTGATATTCTTTCACCTCGTGAAGTTACATTCGCTAAATGGATGTTTAAAGTTCAGTCCATAGACGGCGTTTATCATTTTATCTGTGCCATTTATTCACCATCAGTTGGTCCTTGTCATCAAAAGCAGCGGCATCTACTTTGACTACAGTCGTCGTTGTCATCATTTTTTACTCAGAACATTTACGTCTTCAACTTCTAATGGTCATCACCTCCATTACGTCGACAAATAACTTCCTGTATCATTTGTGTAATTTCTCTTCTCTCTCTTTCTCTGTCTCTATTAATATATATATATATATATATATATATATATATATATATATATATATATATATATATATATATATATATATATATATATATATATATATATATATAATATGTCTCTCGCTCTCTCTGTCTTTGTTGTTGCCGTCTCTGTCTCTCTCAATCTCAAAGGAACCCCTTACCTTGCAGACTATGCACTGAATTTAAGGGGCACTCGTATACATGATGATGCCAACCGAGGTTTAGCACAGTTTAACAATTGACACTTTTGCGGATTTCACGCATGGACTCAGGATTCGAGTCCCAGTTATACAGGTTTATTTCCGACGCGTTAGGTCGGCTGTGTTCCCTTCCACTTTGAGTTTTTCTTGCATGAAAAACAAGTCACGTTTTGCGTTGTATATAATTGTAAAATGTTGGTATTCAATAAAGATTCTTCCTCTCAACTCCGTTCAGGTACTGTCTGATATACAGTACAATCGTGTCTCTTATACAACTAGACATATGTAGCGTAGCAGACTACATTTTTTGTTTAGGTTTTATTGAGTGCTATAAGAGAATATTTATTAGACCCACAAGCATTCTGCCGTTCCAGAGTGCTATATCTTTTATGTTGCAAATTCCATAAAAAATTACAAATTTCCCTTTTCGAAGTATAACCGAGCTAATTTAGGTATATTTGTAAGTAAGTAAAGTAGTAGTAATCGTCAGTAGATTACCAGACTTACTCAGTAGTCGTTGCTGGCCAGTGCGTAGGCAGTGAGGCGAATGATTTATTAGGACCTTAGTTCAGAGCAGCAACACAGCTAGCCAGTAGCCCTAAGCTACAGAGGTCAGATTCTTAGAAACGGACAGGCTGCAAGTGCACTGAGTGGAAGGGCTATTGTTGGTATCAATGCAGGTGAGCTATGGAATGCAGCAGGCCTGTAGCTTAGTCAAAAGGATTCCGCTGGGGTAAGCTGAGCAATCCACAGGTAGCAATCTCCAAGTACACACGGGGCTTTGCAACTAAGCACGAGAGATCCACGTGATAGCCAGATGGATGTCCACAGGTATACAAAAGATTTCAGAAAAAGAGAACCAAAGGACGCACGAAAGCTGATGTCAGCGGGCAGACAGACTAGGGTCTTAGGTACTGACCGGCCCAGAAGGAATGCGCCCAGAGTCCAGAAGATTCAGGTAGAAAAGAGCTCGCAGACTGCACAGAGGGGTCAGTCAGTCGATCCGCGGAGAAGACCAGAAGAAGAGGACTGCTCGGCCGTTCGACCAAGATGAAGGTGCAGACTGGGAGAACTGGATGTGAGTCTCGTCAGAGAGAGCAGTACATCGAGAAGCAGTCGGAGTTCAGACGTCATGCAGAAAGGTCGTAGCAGAATGTAGAGAAGATAGACTAGCGTCTTCTGGCGCTACAGTAATCGTTATGGGTAGAGCAGTCTAACGTTTGTCTTAGACTATGTCGCTTGCTCCACAACTGAACTAGAATCTCGCTCGCGTTGCAACAGACCATATATTGTATTCGTGTGATTGAAAGACAATCTCAAATAAAAGATTGAAAATCGCACACTGCGATCCTGACGTGAAACTGGTGGTGCAAGAATCACAACGCCATCACAGAAGAATGAGTAGTGAACTTTATAAAACGTGGCGCATGCGGAAAAGCAGGTAGCGAATTGCTAATGATTGTTCGAAATCGCCTTCATTACCGATAGATGATTGGCCCTATGATTGTAAGCTGCACGCCACCTAGCGACCAATCCCATTTAATGAATACATTCGCCTCTGAATACACTTAGCACAGCGCTGTGTAAGTACCTGAACTCCTTAAATTAAAGATTTGCCTTGCAGATAGAGGTAAGAAACGAGATCCACAGGATAATGACCACATTAGAGACTTTGCAGCAAACGGAACGTCGCGCTTTTGGATTTGAGCCCCATGCAGGCTCTTCGGTGCAGGGCCATAATTTAGTCACTGATTCTATACCAGTTACAGAAACATGTGGGTAACCAAAGTGAAAGTATTAGGCCTATATATAAGCGCGGCTCTAATAACACTCTTTTCAAGTCCGTTTGCCACACAGTGGCGGATCCAGGGTAGCTTGCTTGGGGGCAGAGAGATTTCCATGGGGGCTCCAGTTTTTGCAGCCCACCATGCGCGAGTCTGGTCTGAGGGGAGCCGGAATATAACGAAGAGGAGCGTGGGGGCGAACCGCCCCCCAACCTATAACTAAATCCGCCAATGCCTCGATGCTTTCTAACCTCCGATGCAAGTCTCATGTTATAGAAATGGTTGATAAAATTCCACTATGCTAATTAGTGCATAATTTAAGCTTTATCAAGAAACAATGAAGGTTAAATTACATATGCCGAACAACAGTCATCTCCATGCGACATGCATATTGTCTCGCATTACACAGCCTGCAGTCTCACATCTCTTCCGCGACGCTCGTGCCTTTAACATCGAGCAGCATATGGACGCTTGTGTTTGCCATTTGACATGCATTTCTGCGTTTCTCATCTTGTCGTTATGCAGGTCCACTGCACATGTACATGTAAAAGGCTGAGGCTGTGTCTGCAGGAGTCTACCGCCGTGATTTTTTGCTACCTAATTATAAAGCTAGGAACTATATTGTCTGACATCACAAGAAAGGTAGTTGTCTGCGTAACGACGCTGTGTCATAACGAATATGATTAGCGTCGCCCCCGTCCTTTATTCAGGCTTGGGACTGGCACCACTCGAGTACGGCAGTGGCGGAGTTTAAATCGCAAGGAAAATGTTGTTCATTGAATAAGTTTCCTACGTAAAATACACTACTATTCGAAGACACCCTAAAACGTTACGTGCCTTTTGCCGTATTTGAACAAAGCAGAAATGTTGCGGTGACATAGCCATTGGTCTGATATGCTCTTTCACGGCTGTGTACCGAATTTGAATCCTAATTCATCTTAGATATTCACCTTTATATGTGAAGGTAAATGGTAAGGCAAGCTGCTTAGAATGCCGCTGTCTCTTTGCGCTTCAGCTAAGAGATCATCTTCCATAGCATAACTGAATCGCGGATCCAAAGACTAGAATCAAAATAGCTATCACTTTATATTACCTTACCTTTCAGTTAGTAGAACAGAGTTTACGATGGACGGCGATAACCTTGTGTAAATAAGGTGACGTTACATGCAGAATGACAATTGTGTCACGAGACGACGGGCGGGTCTTGAAGCAGCCGAAATAACCCTTACTGCCATCACCAATGATACCCCGGAACCGAACAAACTCAACATCAGAAGCACTTCGTAATGCAGCCTAATCTTCTTTGCGCCTAAATGAAATCTGTCTGTGTATTGCTATTCGCAAACAAGCACCTTGTCAAGAGAAATAAGCAGCCGTCAAATGTAGCTAACAAAATTTAATTCAGCAAATTTCACCATGAGCTCCCAAGTTGTACACTTTTTAATAGTAAAAAAGACGAAAAAGCCAATGAAACTGGAAAATGTGACTGCATGGCGTATGTGAAGACCAGATCGAGCTATTTGATGTTGTAGCAGCCGTGTTGTTCCACCACACTGGGTCCTGCTCTATTTTGCCCCCTGCAATCGCTGGCATTGTCAAAACCAGGCAGGCAGCATCAAAGGTCATAACGTTTCCGAATGAGAGGCGGTCTTCGCAACTCCATGTATACATTCTAGGCTGAGCCAGACGGATTCTCTCCCTGTCTATCTCTGTCACCCAGTTTCTGCCTCTCTTTGTCTTTCTATGGCCTTTTGTCTCTGAATCTCTGTTCTTTTGTCTCTTTATGTCTCTCATTGCCTCTTTTGCCTATACGTCTTTGTTTCTGTCTTTCTGTCTCTCTGTCTATCTCTGTCTCTCTGTCCATATCTGTCTCTCTGACTCTCCATGTCTGTTTGTCTCTGTATATTTCTCATTGTCTCTCTGTCTCTGTCTTTGTCTTTCTCTGTCCTTTTGTCTCTGTAATGCGTCTCACTGTCTCTCTAACTCTCTTTGTCTTTCCCTCTCTTTTTGGGTTTCTCTGTGCCTATGTTTTTCTCTCTATCTCTTTCTTTGCCTCCGGCTCTGTCTTTGTCTCTGTCTGTCCCTTAATCATTGTCTGTCTCTTCTGTCGGCAAATTAATCACACGACTGCTTAGTCACTGCTTCGCATCGTTTGGATCATCTTTCTGGCAGACATTAGCACATAAGGAGTATACTGTTGCAGAGTTATGCATAATTTAATATCTGCCTACTGCTACCTTTGGTTACCTTGGTCTAACTTTGGTTACCTTGGTCTAACTTTGGTTACCTGCCTGCACACGTGCAGCAGATAGCGCGCGGAATAAACTCCGCCACTGCCTTTAGTCGGGTGGTGCCAGTTCCAAGCCTGGA
Organism: Norana najaformis; assembly: GCA_964023275.1. Classification (NCBI taxonomy): domain Eukaryota; kingdom Metazoa; phylum Annelida; class Clitellata; order Crassiclitellata; family Hormogastridae; genus Norana; species Norana najaformis. The sequence goes on along the minus strand of OZ029926.1, from coordinate 16,524,991 downwards.
TATAGGAGGAGGGCGACGTCAACGGCCTTTGATGCCATAAGATGTCGTTAAACTACTCGCGCGGAATAAAAACATCTCCGGAAATTAATGACGTCTTAACATGATTTCTGGTAAAACCTTATAACTGTCTCTTTTGTGACCACTGGATTATATGTCTGGTATCCCCAAACAGTCACCGAGTGCTTAGACAAATATGGGCTTATTGTCTTTAGGTCTATGTAGGTTTGTAAACAGGCGATTGTCTACAGGGAGCAGAAGAAATTCTTATAATCTCTGAATAGACCACGGAGCTTCAGCCAGGTATACGTGGTTTGGCTTCTGCATCTACTCCTGCGCGAATATGCATGCTTTTCGACTGCACGTGGAGAGCCCAAATTAGCAAATTGAATTGTCCTTTATCCCCGTTAAAATAGCACACTGCTCTGCATGATATCGATTGAATTACAAATAATATAACATAATTGGGTATACTTTATACGCATACCTTTATATAGAAAACTCGTGTACATACCTATGTATAGGTATATACCTATATATACCTATGTATATACCTATGTATAGAAGACTCACGTTTGCTTGTTATGTCCACGAGAATGATCTTCTTGTTGGGTATATTCTTGATCAAATGATACGATTCAGGATTCAGTATCTCGCTCTATCTCCTCCTTTCTTTGTCTCTTTATCTAAAAGAGATTCTACATGTGCGCCATGTTGGGTATATTCTTGATCAATTGATACGATTCAGGATTCAGTATCTCGCTCTATCTCCTTCTCCTTTCTTTGTCTCTTTATCTAAAAGAGATTCTACATGTGCGCCATGTTGGGTATATTCTTGATCAATTGATACGATTCAGGATTCAGTATCTCGCTCTATCTCCTTCTCCTTTCTTTGTCTCTTTATCTAAAAGAGATTCTACACGTGCGCCATGTTGGGTATATTCTTGATCAATTGATACGATTCAGGATTCAGTATCTCGCTCTATCTCCTTCTCCTTTCTTTGTCTCTTTATCTAAAAGAGATTCTATACGTGCGCCATGTTGGGTATATTCTTGATCAATTGATACGATTCAGGATTCAGTATCTCGCTCTATCTCCTTCTCCTTTCTCTGTCTCTTTATCTAAAAGAGATTCTACATGTGCGCCGATGAGGCGAAAATGAAACAAAAGATGGAAACCCTAATTGGTGCCTGTTAACAAAGGTGTTGCTTAGGGTGTCCAGCTTTTGTTTCTCGTTCGCCTCAAGAACGTCTGTAGACGTCTTTGAATGGTGCCACCTGTAGGCTACTTCTATAATCATTCGTTCATTTTTTTGTTAATTTTACGTAATATATACTTTATTATGTTCTGTCACTGTTTATCTCTTATTTTCATTCATTTTTTTCACATATCATTAGTATGGTTTTCTCATTTCGTTTGCTGAATAGCTTCTGTCATTGTCTATGCGTATGTTTGTTCGTCTGTTTGGATAGCTACCTGCCTGCATGCAGACCGGTTAATTAGAGAACCTGACAATACCCAATCTGTTAAAGTTGAAGTCGAAACCGTAGCCTGGTTAAGGATAAAAATGCCTTAAGGAGTTTTAAAGCTTAGTAAACATCATTAGTTTATTTTTTTAGAAGTATGACAATATTAATGTTCTTAACCATATATGAATTCTGAATGCATTTTATCACATAGGCTACACGTAAACTACCATTCTTGATAATTTTATGTAAGACCTTTCTTAACAGGTGTCTAAGTTTTGATCTGTTTTAAATTTATTTGTTTATCCTATCTGTAGCACCCTGCATGGTTCAAAGAGTCGAGCATTTCACGCATATTTCGAATATTTTATTTCAATTTAGGCTATATTACAACACGTGTTGTCTGTCTTGTAAAAATTATTCATAAATATCTATTTAGAATTAGGCCTACATTTTCCTATTCCAGTATGCATCTATTCATGCAAGTAGCCTATATTATGCTATACCTAAACACATAAGTGGATCCATTTCGCATTTATTCATAATGAATAATAAACAGTGAATATTTTCACAATTTAGTCTGTAAAATGCGCAATAATCTTTTTCATTTCTACGAAAGTATATACTGTCTATAGTCTATTTTGTATGCTTATATAAGTCAACGAGAATTGAATTAACGGAGATAGGATTAAATCTGCTGTAACATCTGTGACACCAGTCTTAAGAATTACAGTAGGTCTACACCAAAGTCAATCTAAAAATCATCAGATTCTGTATACCTTCACAAAAGAAATCTGAATCAATAAAACCTACTAGAGATAGATACTTATTTTCTTGGACGGTACACTGTTACTATCACTAACAGAAATGCCTGGATTGATATATGCTGATTGCATTGTGTAAAAATAGAGCATACGCTGTTGCAAAAATTGTTCGTAGTGTGAGACAGCTAGAAGTGGCGCTACATGAATGAACAGATACAGCTGCAGCAGCAATAGCAACAGCAGCACCAGCAAGACAACTAGCCAGTAGCCCAAGCTACAGTGGTCAGCATCTTAACCACAGACAAGTTACACAGGTTGCACCGCATGGAAAGGCTAATATTAGAGCAATGCAGGTTAGCCACTGGAATACAGGAAGAGTGCAGCTTAGTCAAAGCAATACAGGCAGAGGCAAGTAGAGAGTCCCGAGACAACAAAGAACATTCCTCTGAGCGCAACTCATATCCAGCTAAGCACGGCCAGTCAGATACAGAAATGGAAGAGGTATCCTAATTTAGGATGAGACGGTCAGGCAAAGGCCACGTAGGAGCTGAAGTCTGGTCAGCAGGTCAGCAGAGAGACTAGGATAGAAATTAGCTGCGCAGTGGGCAGAAGCAGTCAGAAGGAAGCTCGCAGTCAGACGGGAAGGTTGGTCGACCATGACAGCCGGAGAAGAGGGGAAGGACGGAACGAACGGACGAAGACAAAAGATAAGGTTATGTATATTCTAGTTAATCATATTCCGATTAAGAGTTAGGTTAGATTAAGTGAAACTATGTCGATGCTGTACGACGCTAATCTTGTATGTATGAAATGTAAGTTCAATGTTCATTAAACTATAATTTTATAATAACCTGAACGTCTCTTATATATAAGGCTAGTGTCCCCAAGAGAATCAATCGGTGCCGGCCGATTAACCATCTTACATTATGGTGGAGAACCTAGGGTCCCCTTAATCCTCTGATAGTGGCTCCATATAAATTTTTATTAACCGCATTTTTTAGCTAAGGAGATTTTTCTGGTTGTTGTGCTGATACAACGATGTCTACATTCTGAGACCTTAGTCCAAGCTATTTTTAATCTACGGTTTAAGAACCTATCAACAAAGAAGTTTATATTTCGCCTAGAAGCAGCGCATTAGAGGCGGCACACCTGACGCGAAGAATAAATTATTGATACTAGTATCGCGACTTTGACACGCAGAATTCAGGAAGATTACCCGATAATTCTGTTTTAAATTAATGTTGATGGCAAGATCTTGTATGTTTTCAGTAACTATTTCTTAGTCTGCACGCAGAAAATCATAAAAATTCAGTTGCATAGGACACGCACGTATCTATAAAGTGACGTCAGTACGAAAGGATCCCCACCTATTGGTAGTGGAAGTTCTAAAGGGTGCTGGGAAGATTGTCGCCACGGTATCCAACGAAATATTTTAATCTTTAAATATGTTAACAGTGAACTTTTATAAGTTATTTTAGAATGTCTGTCAGTCTGTCGAGTTTCGTTTGTCATTTCGTATCGTGTATCAAGAAACGGTCGAGTCTACGGCCCCGATCCTGGAAATCGTGCAAGCCGTCTTTCGGCAAATCAGCAACAGACCCCTCGAGAATCGAGGCCCCACAATCGACTTAGTTTCGAGAGAAGAACAAAAAGTGTAAGAGCAAAATTTTTGCATCTTAGAAACTTAAATTTAAGAGACGCTTTCGTTTCACTTATTTCTTGAAAGATACAATTTTCTAGCTTACGATTAGTTAAGATCGACTCATTTGTTTTCAGAGTAGGAGCACTGCACGTCTATGCTTGTCGGGTTGCAGTGGCAGATTTATTTATATTTGACGCAGTGAATGAGTTTATTTTCCAGCCGTAAGCTACAAAATAGTAGTTTAATTTCTATAGCACTTTAATCAGTTATTATCTCTAGAGTCTTATATGCGATCTAAGGTCCAGTATGCAAGTTTTTCATGACATAACTTACATAAGCTTCTATTTCAAAGCCAGAGAATTTGTATTGGAAAGGTAAATGACTTCGGTAAAATTGTAGTCAGCAGAGCAAATTCATCATCGGTTTAATTTTAATTTGCTACTATGTACAGGATTTATTATCACTTTAGCCAGGTTGAATCATCTTTATCAATGGCTGGTTTGTTAATCAGGTGTGGAACCCAGTCCAATTTTAGTTTGAATTAGGAAGGTTATTGTTAACCTTAGGCATATGAATTACAATCATTGTCATTCTGGTAAAGGATTTAGTGCAGCCACAAATCCATGCAAGTCACACAACAGCATTCAGAATCCATTAACTGATTTTCTTTGCCCATCATCTTTTACTGGACAAGGGAATCCCCTTGATTTTATTTTCCAATTTAGATTGTGGTCTGATTTTTATGGATTAGATAAGCGGAAGAGTTGTCTAGCTTTTCAATTGCTTTTGAAAGATCAAGCAGCTGTATGGCTTCAGTCACTCAAGAAAACTGAATTTCAATCTGTAGATCAGTTAATTGCATTGTTCCTAAAGAGGTATGCAAAAATTGAGAAGTCATGGCAGGAAATTGCACAATTATGGAGTTTGAAGCAAGCAGTCAATCAATCAGTTGACAATTTTGTTGAAACGATAAAGGTCAGAGCACAGCATTTGAACTTAAGTAAAAATATAATTTTCCAAATAGTGGTTCAAGGTTTAAAACCATCAGTGCGTAGTTACATTTTGCAACACAGAGTTACAACGCTGGAGGAACTTTTAGAGAAAGCAACAGTTTACGAATCAGCAACTGAATCTATTCAAAGGCCTAAGGCTGAAATTTTAGAAACTTTAGAAAATGTAAAAAGGTCGTTATCTCAACTTCATGTACGTCATCGTTCACCAGTAAGGTACAATAAGGATCATCAGTTTCAGTCCTCACAGTCAGTGTCTGAAGCATTGTCTACATTTCATAAGGCAAAAGGATTTTATTCCAAGGGTAATTGTTGTCATAACAACAGGGGTCAGGCTTTACCTTTTAGAAGAGGAAGTCATGAGCATTGGGCTCCAAATCAATCAACACATTATAGGTCACAACCCACTCCTTTTGTATGCCATAAATATAAAAATTGTCAATCCCAAACAGGTTTTTCTGTGTGCCAACGTTGCGGCAGAGTTCATAGATCAAAATTTTGCCCAGCTTATGGTGCCATTTGCAGAAAATGTTCAGGGCCAAACCACTTTGCACGTGTGTGTAGATCAAACATGTATTCTTCTCACAAAAGATACAGGTCAATATCAAGGCAGATGCAAAGCAAGCAAGGTCGAAACTTTGTCCCAAATAATAGGAAGCCAGGCAAGGTACAAGCTGCTAGCACTTCTCATATGTCTAAGAGATTTGCACTACCGACAATGGAGAAAAAAAGACCAAGTGCAGGTGTACAAGCTAAACATCCACTTAATGGTTTAGGAGAAATCTCAGTGTTTGTCTATGGAAAATACCATAAGGCATTAGTGGATACAGGTGCAGTTAAGTCATCTGTTTCTCTCAATTTTCTTAAACAGTTACCTAAACATAAACAGCTTAATCCTAATGTGTCTTTAAAATTGTGCAGTGCCAACCAACAGCCATTGGAGATTGTAGGTGAAGTAGATTTTCCAGTGAATCTCAATGGTCTAAACATTTCATTTCAGTTTGCAGTGGTACAAAATCTAATATGTGATATCATTTTAGGCCAAGATTTTCTGGCTCATTGTCATGCATCTATTGATTACAAAGGTCATAACATAACTCTATTTGACAAGTTGGTTACACTAGACTTAATAGTCAAAGGTCAGACTGATGGCTCCATGTTAAAGTTGTCTGCCAGTGTGGAAATTGCACCGCATGCTGTTGTACTGGCTCCCATTAGAATTCCTTATAGATTTATTGACACCGATGTCATCATTCAGCCATTGCAACCTAGTCCTCGCCAGAAATTTCTGGTTGCCAACATTTTAGTACATCCAAAGACTACTGTGTCTGTGGTACATATTCTGAACCCAACCCATACTACGTTGACTCTTCCAGCTGCTTTGCCAATTGCACTGATCCAAACAGCTGACAGCAAGTCAATTCCAATATCCAAGTCGAATTCTTTCACACCACACGATGAATCTACAGTGCTAGACTCGAACATTCGCATGTCAATGCTGAACAACTTAGGCATTCATATCGATTGCCATAATCTAACCCCAGAACAGTTGGATCGTCTGTCTACTCTCTTGTGCGGCTATCATAAAGCGTTTGCAGGAGATATTTCAGTGATTCCTGATGCCAACCTAATTGCTCACCCAATTGACAAAGAAGAACAAGCAGTTCATCCTCGACAAAGTGGCACAGAAACCTGTAGGGTCACCACAAGACAAACTCATCAAAGGTTTGATGACAACATCAGGCAAGAAAGCTTTTCGCTCTGGTCTTTGTCAGTCATCATCGTCTCACCACTCAAAGATAAGTCACCAAGATTTGCTGTAGACCTTCGTGATGTGAACTGGCTGACAGCTCCCATAACTTGTCATATTCCTAAGTCATCAAGTGTTTTTGACATTATGGCAGAGAAATGTCCTTCATATTTCTCTATTTTAGACTTAAAATCAGCTTATTACCAAGTCAAATCGGATGACAGTGGCCAAGGCCATTGTAACCATATGACATCAGGACTTTATGATAGTCATCCATCATTCCATCAACTCAGGAAAACAGTTTTTACAGGTCCACTATTTCAGTTTGGTCTCGTTTACGGACAAGATGTACTGGTCTGTTCACAATCCTATGATGAACATTTGGAACATCTGCAGACAGTTCTCAATAAGCTGTTGGAAGCTAATCTTCGCATTCTTCCAATTAACTGCAAGTTTGCTGTGTCTCACGTATCACTAAGAGGTCACATTCTGTCTTCTAAAGGAATTTCAGTCGATCATTCCAAAGTGGAGAAGATTAAGTCTGTTTCCAAACCTCAAAATGTTAATCAGTTAAAACAATTCATGGCACAGTGCAACTACTACAGTCGCTTCATCAAAGACTACGCCAAAATAGCAATGCCACTGAACGAACTATTACGTAAAGGTGTTACATTCTTCTGGTCAGACACATGTGATAAAGCTTTTCAGACTCTTAAAACTGCTCTTATGAAGACACCTTCTTTAGCTTTTCCTAATATGAATCGTTCATTCTCATTATCCGTGGAACGAACAAGAACAGCTATAAGCTACAATTTGAGCCAGACTGACTCTACAGGTAGAGTCGTTCCAATCGAATACGGAGGAAGAGCTTTACGAGATTCAGAGAAGAAATTCAACCTTACAGACTTGGAGTTCCTAGCATTGGTGGAAGCCATTCGTCATTTCACTCAGTATCTGACTGACCACCATTTTGATGTCTACGCTGCCTCTATCTCTTCTCATTGGTTACACGAGAACCAATCTTCTTCTAGTCGACTAGCTAAATGGTCTCAATTTTTACAAGATTACAACTTTACAATTTATCGTCGACCAAGCAAAGATGACACAGTTGAGGACACCTTATCCAAGAGGGAACATCCAGAGATACAGACAGTAACTCCAAACGATGAATTCTCGAACAACAACGGTTACATAGCCTCTATTGACAATACTGACATTCAAGAGTCACGGGCAGTCTCTTTGGAACATTTCGAGCCTCAACAACCAAGGATTCCTATTACAGAAGTTGATGAGACAAATCACAAGGGTAAATCTGACTCTACTTTAAGTGAATTTCAAATATTCGGTCAAGCTAATATTGCAGAAGCTCAACGACGCTGTGTAGAATTGAAACCTTTAATCACTTATCTCGAATCCAAGAAGTTGCCAGATGACACAAGAGAAGCACGAAAAATAATTCTACAGGCAGAACATTACTGTTTATTCGATGATCTACTTTTCCATTTCTATCAACCGAGAGTTAAAAACGTAAACAAAGTGAAGTCACTTATTCGTCAGTTAGTTGTACCAAGTTCCTTGCGAGAACAGGCATTGAAAGCTTGTCATGACAATGTAGCGCATACAGCGCACGAACAATGTTTTCTGACGCTGATCCAACGATTTTTCTGGTCAAATATATATGTAGATTCAGTAAAGTACGTTGATTCATGTGAAGTTTGTCGACAGAGCCAAAGACTTTGAGAACGATAAGCACATCAACCCAGCTTCAGACAATTTGAGTCAAGAGTGGTATGAAGACACGTGTATGTTGGTATATAAGGTCAGGAATGGTAAACATTTTTACCAAACGTAGAAGACAGAACATGTCGATAAGAAGAATGTAGCAGTATTAATGCTGTAACGCATGTTTTTCATGTAATGCACGCTGGCAGATATGTAATCTACAGGGAAAACACAAAGTCGCAGACCCAGTAGTAGATTGAAAACAAAAAGTGCTATTGATTGCAGTACGTAGAGCAACTATGTATAAGGAAAAGAGAAGATTTGAAGTTTTGAAATTACAAATTTCATGGTATGTGGATCCACAGTTAAATTTTGCAATTGGAGGATATTACAGTCAGAGGACTTATTTTGAGAAAAGTGGCCATTTTCCCAAGAATTTCGAAAGTTTCTCTTTGTATATTTTTCACATTTCAAAATTTAAACAATTACGAATATGAGAGAATTTCAAAGGAGGAAGTTGCATTACATGTACTAAGTATCTAGAGAGAATAATGAGAGATTTAAGTCAGCAGTCTGATAAAGTCAAGTGTAACATGGAGTTTATTTATTTTTTGACGAGTATTTTACTTTATCGTGACGAGAATGTTTAACTGATCATTGTTGACAGTGAGTTTAGAGTATCATCATTTTGATACTAAGATTGGATTTTTGTGTTTCATTAACGTTGGGCAGACCCCTAGTCCAAGAAGAGTTCGTAAGATCAAGTAAAGTAAGGTTCAGGCTGAGATAGCCTCGATTTATTGGTGACAGAGGTAATCAGGTAATAAGACTAAGACGATTTATAGAGCACACAGTACGCATGAGACAGAAGAGTGACACTGTACATTTACAGTTAGTGTGTATGTGAGGTTCAGGTAAGACGCTATTATAATAGCCAGATACAGGCTTATGTGCAAGTTAAGGCATATATTCTTGTGTAGTGTTTCTTTCAAGAACAATTGTCCGAGAATTTGTGCATCACTGCATGCAAGATTTTGTTTTGTGTATGTAAAGGCAAACATTTATAGTAATGTAATGTACTTAAGTGTTCTTGATATTTTGGTAGAGTAGAAACTTTGCTTATCCTTTAGCAATTAATTAAGCTTTGTGTTTACCTAACTTTATTTACGATGTTTTACGTGGCATAGTGACATATTGCCATGACAGATGAATGTTAAAGTCAACTATGTGCAGTCAAGTAATGTATTGAAATATATCTGATATCTAAAGATGATCTTATCAGCTTCTCGCTCGCAGTTTACACATGCTTTACATACAGTCATTGCTCACTTTTATTAAGCTAAATTCAATCTTAAATGCTAACGTTTATGTGTGTGTTTTCTTATTTTATATGAGAACGACGTGCTCTGATGTATCGCTGGATGTCGAGCAAGCGAGTGGTCTGTTCAGGCAGAACAGACAAGCCTCGAAATCTGTGACGTTACACATGCAGCTGCTACTCGCCTCGTCATTCCACTTAACAATTGGGAATTCCCATCCATGTTCACTTTAGACCATATACACTTCCCAGAAATTCCAGTCCACAATTCAAATTTATTCAGTTGTGACATTCATTGGATAATTTTCTGACATTGCATCATCTTTTATGCATAAGCTTTTTTGAACAACATTTAGCAGACATTATTAACAATCGCATAGACCATTGCAACGCATTTGCACATTTTGGAACATTCATTACTAGGAGTCAAGCGTCGCATCTTTACATTTTGAACTATGATGTAACCTCATTTTAACTTAGTTTCTTTGCAATTTAGATTTTGTCGTTTAGAAATGTTTGACTTTGACTGTCACAACGAGGACGTTGTGTGATTGAAAACCGGAGGAACTGTGAGACAGCTAGAAGTGGCGCTACATGAATGAACAGATACAGCTGCAGCAGCAATAGCAACAGCAGCACCAGCAAGACAACTAGCCAGTAGCCCAAGCTACAGTGGTCAGCATCTTAACCACAGACAAGTTACACAGGTTGCACCGCATGGAAAGGCTAATATTAGAGCAATGCAGGTTAGCCACTGGAATACAGGAAGAGTGCAGCTTAGTCAAAGCAATACAGGCAGAGGCAAGTAGAGAGTCCCGAGACAACAAAGAACATTCCTCTGAGCGCAACTCATGTCCAGCTAAGCACGGCCAGTCAGATACAGAAATGGAAGAGGTATCCTAATTTGGGATGAGACGGTCAGGCAAAGGCCACGTAGGAGCTGCTGTCTGGTCAGCAGGTCAGCAGAGAGACTGAGGATAGAAATTAGCTGCGCAGTGAGCAGAAGCAGTCAGAAGGAAGCTCGCAGTCAGACGGGAAGGTTGGTCGACCATGACAGCCGGAGAAGAGGGGAAGGACGGAACGAACGGACGAAGACAAAAGATAAGGTTATGTATATTCTAGTTAATCATATTCCGATTAAGAGTTAGGTTAGATTAAGTGAAACTATGTCGATGCTGTACGACGCTAATCTTGTATGTATGAAATGTAAGTTCAATGTTCATTAAACTATAATTTTATAATAACCTGAACGTCTCTTATATATAAGGCTAGTGTCCCCTAGAGAATCAATCGGAGCTGCCGATTAACCATCTTACAGTAGTATGTTTAACGAATTTGGCTTATTTTTTCTCTGGTATGAACTGTTACTAGGTAACACCTATTTCCATACCTATGTAACTTGCACAAAAGTTCAGTGTACAAAAGCAGTCTGGCGCTTGTTTGGGAAGGTGGGCAATATTTGATTAGACGAGTGTATAATTTGACGCAATCGCTGATCTATATATGACTTGTAGCAGTTGCTGCAGTGGGATATGACGTCAACGGCCGATGCCGCCATGAGACGTCGGTAAACATATATATATAAAGAGGTATAGGTATATACCTATAAATAAACCTATACGTCGTTAAACATATATATAGGTATACCTGAGGAATAAAAATACTTGTTTTTAACAAGCATTCAAAGTGCAACAACGTGGGCAAGATTTCGGCTTCATCAGCCTCAACCTTACAGAACTTCTCTAAATGACATATCGATGCTACTGGCGTTGCAGTGTTGAAGTTAGCAAGACTATTGAAACTACGTAACTTACGTTGGCCATGTTTGCCAGTTGCTGCCCAGATTAATTTAGGCTTTTCATACGAATGTTGCAAGAAACACCTGGAACCAGTAGCCAAATTTGAGTCTCATCATACGGCTCATTGCATGTGTGGTGGTCTATTTGAAGCATTGAGCGATGTCGCACAGTATTGTCCTACTAAGGTTGGCGCATCAGAGTCGTAGCTGTCAAACTATCTCTGATTTATAAAGTATTGCAAATGGGATTTGGCGAGACCGATACAGCACGGTATAGTAGACTGAAGCACGGCACAGTAGAGTTCAATGTCAACACACTCACAGACTACAGAAAGTATCTAGAGCGTAATCATAAATTCTAATTTTTGAAAGAGTTACTTTGAAGCTGAGCGCATTAACGAGTGCTGCGTCAAAGCAGACACATTGTACAGAGATAAGTAATAAGTATTAGATCCGATTGCCGTGAGACCAGAGACAGAGACAGAGACAGAGAGACATAGAGAGAGAGAGAGAGAGAGAGAGAGAGAGAGAGAGAGAGAGAGAGAGACAGAGGACCTGTTCCGTTGGGTTGTGCATAGGTTGAAAAATGAAGGCGGCGAAGTTGATAATCATGGCTAGCGTTCTTGAAAAGCTGAACTGAGGTCCTGAAGACTGACAGAAGAGCTTCAGGTAACTGAAACCTGATGGCCAACAGTTACGGTGGAGAAGAAGAAAACTTGCAAAACTTTAGATGGGAGAGGCCAGATGCAGTGTGGGAGAGTCACTAACAATAACAAAAGCTCATCAGTTCTGAGATGCCTTAAAACCCCGTACTTTCAGAGACTTCCCTTGATCGACTGGGCATCTTTGATGAATTATTGTCGTAGGCTATCGCCATGTTACTGCTGATGCTGATGCTGCTGCTCAGAATGACGCTGATGCCCGATTCTCCTCCGCTTGCTTCCTGGCTTCGAGAGGCGACGACCTTGCTAGCTGATGCTGTTCCGATGATTTCCGCTAATCGCAGGGTACAGCAGCTGCTGAAACATTGATGGCATCGTTTGCAGCAGAGCAGATCCCGTAGATGTTTGCGAAATCCACCGGAAGTCAGAACGTACAGGAAAAACGTCGTTCCGTAGCTGCACGACGACACCATGTTGATGATGGATCGGACGAAATAGAGCCGAGGGTTTGTCTTCACGTACTGTACACAAAAACCACCTGTATGGATTTATGTACGTAATGTGTATGTTTATGTTTGCATGTATGTACACATATGTATGTATGTATGTATGCATGTATATGTATGTATGTATGTATGTATGTATGCATATTCTTTAATAATGTATGTATGTATGCATATTCTTTAATAATGTATGTATGTATGTATGTATGTATGTATGCATATTCTTTAATAATGTATGTATGTATGTATGCTTATTCTTTAATAATGTATGTATGTATGTATGCAAGTATGCATGCAAATATGTATGCATGTATATATGTAAGATTGTATGCATGTATGTATGTATTTTCTTTAATAATATATGTATATATGTATGTATATACGTATGTATGTATGTAAGGATATACGCTCGTGTGTCCGTGAGTCCGCTACTGGCGACTCTTCTAGTTATCTGTGCGCTGTTTCGCTTAGTGACGTACTTTCTGCTCTCAGTGACACTTAACATATATTAGGCTAGCGTAGGAAGCGCTTTTGCGAGGTACTCAAAGACTTTATATAAAATGTCTAGATAACTAACTAACTAACAGTAAGCCTAGCATAGGAAGTGCAACTTAGGATTTTTACTGGATTTTCTGCAGCTCAGACTTGAATTTATGAACAGTCAAAAACACTTTTTTGCAGTCAAACAAGCGCTTTAACCAGATATGCTTAAGGTAGAAACATACCGAATAAAAGTGTTTGTACAATGCATGGATTGCAAATACAATTGGATTGGGAGTTTTTTCTACTGTAGACTTGAAACCGATCGTTCATAAATTCTGAAGAGGAAAACGTCTAAAATGGATATTTATTTAATATCTGTACACCAACCTCTCCCAGTCTAAAGACGATCGTGTAGAAAATGCTGAGTGGAACCGTCATGACGACGTAGAAGATGCAGATCACCACAATTGTCACCGTGATACGCGTCTCCTTTCTTTCGTTGGCACTGGCCTCGACAGACATCTGCTTGCGACGACTGCGCGCCGAGGACAACTTCCCTACGATGGCCACGTTCAAACTGATCAAGATCACGACCGGAATGTAGGAGTAGGCAAATGAGCTCAGCATTGGGCCGATGTTCGACTGGAATTCATACCACTGACTTACAATGGCACACTCCTTCGTCTCGTCTGCGAACCAAGCCCACAGGTTATACAGGTATATAGCGGAAATTGGAATCGGCAGTGAAGCGACGTTGATGACCGAATTCCTGTAACTGCAGATTCGCTTCGCTCTCAAGGGAAACCAGACGACTATGAATCGCTCGATGCAAAGAGAAGTGACGATCCAGGCCGAATAGGTGTAGACCACTTTGAAGAAGAAGCGGTGAAACTTGCAGAAACCGTTCGATATGCCGAGTAGGTTGATCTGAATGACCGTCTTGAACCAGTTGTACAGAGTATCCATGATCAGAACCATGCTGTCCGAAGTGGCCAGTGCCGAAAGGTACACGGCCACTGAAGTGTAGCGAACAGACCTGCGGCTCATAACAACCAAAGTCAAGAGGTTTGCCAATACACTGACTACCGTGATGATTGGGTTCGTGACAGTAAAAATATAGTCGCTCAAATGCTCTAGGAAAACCCTAGTGACCTTCTCAGTTCCCCCATTAGTGCTGTTCCCTTCAGCAGACGGCTGTTGTGAAATTGCGCTACCACAATCGTAAACATTTGAAAAGTTCGAGTGCTCTGACATCTTGAATAAAGGCTCGATATGTCAAGCAGTCAGTATCGTGACTTCACTGAGTATGACATTCTCTGTTGCTAATTCGATATGACAGCATGGTGTGCTGTGGCTGGCACCTTTGCGTGTGACGCACGTCAGGCAAAGTCGCAAATGAATTTGCTTTTTATACAATCATGTTAGACTAGACTGGTTAGCGTGCATATGAGAACCGTTAGCGAAATGTAATTAGGGGCGGTGCCTGGCACTGCGTCTGTATGATTCCGTGTCCAAGAAGCCAAGTGATCATTAAGTAAGGCGTTGATGCTTCGGAGATTTACGGCAGACATTTATTCGATGGATCTTAAGGGAAATATCAAAGAGAAAACTTCAAGGTATATGATATGTCAAATTGAATTTGTATGAATTACACAGAAATATCTAGAGACTGGATTAAATATACAATGAACACCAGGCATATAGGCCTATAGGCCTTCGGGCTAATGTGGTTTAATCAACCCACTATTGCTATTATTATTTTTCGAAGACGGTTCTTAATATAGCAGGTATACAAAAAGATTGTTGATGAGTATTAAAAACCTTTGATAGCGCTAGTCCTGGTTGAACACAAATTATTTCAGTTTAATTATATTTTTGGAATTGACCGATGTACCATGTACGACAGTTGGCCTAGATAAACCGACTGTAAAAAGGAAAATTGTTTACACGCAGAAAGTTCAGAAACCTTTGATCTTTGATTAAGACCTACAAGTGTCAATTCTTTCAAAACTCCCCGTCTTGAAAACTCATCTTTGTGACTGAATGTAGTTTAAAATAATCTTTGTTTAATTGAGAAATTGTAATAACGACAATGTCCTTATACACACAAGTAACGTGCCAAAGATGACCTTCAGGACACTGACCTGATTGCAGTTTTGGCTTTGGTGCGTCATCGGTTGATGCCTTGTGCATTAGACATCGGCGAGATAAAATTAACTAATTACAATGATATTGTATGCAAATTCATTGCTGAATTGCAACAGTTTTACTTCTTACATAAAGAAGGATGAAGAACATTTGAAAACATACATACATACACTCACCGTATATCCTGTCTTCTGATCTCTGTGTATTCTTCGATCCATAGTGTTTCTGTCCAGAAGGTTACATACTGCGAGTTTACTTTGACGAAACCATCGACTGACTCCTTTTGTGTTATAGTAACGGCGCTATAGAAATCTGCAGATTGGATTATTATGTATATATATATATAGACAAAGATCTGTCGTGTTATGGAGACCAAACAACAATATGGAAAATAATGCGGGTCATGCGCAGACTCATCTGTATTTATGATTACAGATTTTTGCAAGGACCCTAAACAGAAGGGCATCTGGTGACGAACAAACTAATTAATAAAAACGCATTAAGATTAAATTTAGACCAAGTGTGTTCATAGTCTTACTGTTACTGGACAAATCAATGTACCGCAGCAGTTCGGTTATTACTTATAATTAAATCAAATGTGGTCATAAAAAGGCCTGATTCTTTGTTTAATCATAAGATGGTTGCAGGATTGCGGCACATTGCTTTCGAACGTCTAGGAAGCCCATTCGGGAAATGCATTTATCCTATTTATCTAGATATTATCCATATAATATCTAGATATTATCTATATATAATCTATTTCACATTAGCAAAATCAAAATAATCACATGTCCCTAATGGGCTTCCGTATACGTCAGCTGAATGCTTTGGATTCATTTTAGATCTCTGTTATAATATTCGCATATTTAAAAATATTCACAAATTATCTACAAACTCTGGAAGCGAATACGCAATCCTGATGGAAACATATTTAGGAATCGGCTAAACTGTGAACTTGTGAACTTTGCTCCAGCGAATTTCAATGGGTTGTACGTCTATGCAGGTACGGACATGCGTACTTGTGAATGTGTGTATATGTCTATGTAAGTGAGTGAGTAAGTCAATATGCAGCATGCATGTATGTATGTAAGTATGCATGCATATATGTATTTGTATTTGTAATTGTAATTTGAGATTTATAAAGAGCCTCTTAGAGGATAAACTCAACAGAGGTGCTTCCGACCCGAAAAAGTAAAATCACTGTTGAACAGTACATGTATGTATGTATGTAATAAGTATGTATGTATGTGTGTATGTATGTATGTATGTACGTATGTATGTATGTGTATGTTTGTATGTATGTATGCATGAATGTATGTGAGCATCTATTTATACATGTGCATTTGTACGTAAGCATGAATGAATGTATCGGCTGATTGCTTTATGTAATCATGAATGCGCAAATGTACGTTTGGATGAGTGTATAAAATGTGGGTCTAAGTGCGGAGATGGCTAATGGACCAACCATATAGATACAAAAGGACTTAATGGAAATTTCAGTTCATCTTCCCTGTAAAAGCGCTCCTACATCAATGGCTTTTATACCGTCTGCATGCAGTGTTTAGTCGTCAATTATATTTATGACTATCACAGCCACAAAAATATTCAGTGTATGTTAGGACTGGTTATCTTAATTTTTAAAAAACCTCCACAATTTCATGGACTCCTGACGCGAAGTTAGATTCATTCGCCAGTTTTGACTTCCCCTGTCAGACGTAAGACACTTATGTGTCAAACTGATGCGCCAAAGAACTCTTTGCAATAAACAACTGCATTAGGCAAAGCTATAACAGATGTACCAAACAGGTATAATCGGTGAAGTTATTACAGATGTACCAAACAGGTGAAGGTATTACATTACAGATGTATCAAACAGGTATAATCTGTGAAGGTATTACAGACGCACCAAATAATTATAATCGGTGAAGGTATTACAGATGTATCAAACAGATATAATCTGTGAAGGTATTACAGATGTACCAAACAATTATAATCGGTGAAGGTATTACAGATGTACCAAACAATTATAATCGGTGAAGGTATTACAGATGTACCAAACAATTATAATCGGTGAAGGTATACCAGATGTACCAAACAAGTATAATCGGTGAAAGTATTACATTACAGATGTACCAAACAGGTATAATCGGTGAAAGTATTACAGATGTACCAAATAGATATAATCGATGAAGGTATTACATTACATATGTACCAAACAATTATAATTGGTAAAGGTATTACAGCTGTACTAAAAAATTATAATCAGTGAACGTATCGTAGATGAAATTACAACTGTAAAAGGTAACCATATCGCGCTTGTTTTTACAAGGTTGTGTAGATCGCCTCTTTGAAAATTTGGAGAAGCGTGATTCCGAGGTCGATAGATCATTCGGCTGAGGCACACACACGACTAAAGCAATCCAACAAAAGGACACCTTTTAACCTTCCAACTCCCACTGTAGATTGTTATGCTATAGGATTGAATCAGTAATAAAGGAAAGAAAATTCTTGTGCTGTCTATAAACTTAATTCGATGAAATGTGTAAAATTTGCTACCACTCCTACTATTGAAAATTGTTAGAAATACGATATAACGCGTAATGTAATATAATTACGACCATTTCTGTAGCATTGTGAATATCAGTGTGCCTTAGGCCTACATGCATACATATCTATTGCTCTCGGGTCCAACACTTTTGCTTTCCTCCGAAGAAGGGAATCGATTTTGCTGTCTGTTTCATCATCGCAGTGAACGATTTTCTCGTAACAATTCTTCTCAATTCAGCGGAAGAAACAGAACATTAGAGAAGTGGTGGTGTTCAATATTTGATGAAGAACGCGACTAGCATTGCCTTGCAATTAGTAACGGCTCAAAATGAACATTTATGCAAGAACATGATGTGTCTGTGTTCAAGCATACATACATGGACTGCTTGAGCTTATTGATATGGACGCAAATGGAAGCTTGATGCAACTGGTTGCCGCCCAGTGATTTTGAGCCGTTGAAGAGCCATGTATCAGGATAACTTAGTTGCTCCGTGATCTTTAATTTCACCTTATTAGTGGGGTTTTTGAATGGGCCACGTCTGGCACTGGGTTATGGACTATGGTGGATCGGGGCCGCCATTTCCGCCAATTTAAATTTTAACTTGGAGCTTGTAGAAATCATCAGAGGTGCCCAACAGGTAGGTTTTCAGAAGGGTCTTTAGCTAGTTGTTCAGGGCGTCCATTTCAAGACTAGACTGTTCGAAGTGGCCACGGCCGACAGATACACGACCACCAAGTAAAACGAAACGATTTACGGGTCATGATCACCAAGGTCAGGAAGTTTCCAAGTATTGTGATCATTGGGTTTGAGACGATATAAATGCATTCGGCAATCTGGCGTAGGGGGGCCTATATATTCCACGACTCTACGTCATCAAAATAATTGTGGCTGGTAGTCGGAATAGTCGTTCGATTTTTGCGAGTTCCACTTTCCGTCGTTGAAGTAAAGAAACTCGTTTCGTTTTGCGTTAAAGGTTATGAAACGGACAATGAAACTGTCATCGGTGTCATTCCGGACTTCCAAGTTCTTGTTATTACCCCAGTCTCAAAACTTCCGAAGAAGTATGTTCTGGTGTTTCTTCGAGAATTTCGTGCAGATAGAACAACGGCGCCGAGTTTACGAACAGTTTAGCAGCGAGAACTAATTTCTAATACAACTGTAAACAGAGAACGACTCGCGATCAGAGAGACACTGAGGACTCGCGAAGCTGTCTGCTCTGACAAGTAACAGATGCACAGCTAACGATGGTACTCGTGAGTGCCTCGTCGGACGGGGCGATGGTATAATGCGTGAAAGAAGCCGTAGACGACCTGAGTCGTCAAGGAAGCGAGGCGTCACCTTTTGACTGATCATGCTGTTAATGCCTTGACGGATTAGCACACCCTTGCTGAAGTGACAATCAGTGCACGGAACTCTGTTTGACGTGTATGCCGAAGAACAGAAACACATAAACAAACATTCATGACATTTACAGGATATATATAAAATGGTAAAACAAAGAAATGACCTACTTTGGATGACCAGTAAATTAGGGAAAATTAGGTGTAGGGGTTTGAGGTCAAGATGTCGAATAGGCTATGCTGAATTGGAAGAGAATGAGGAGAAAACTAAAAGTAACTATGGCTCATCTGCCCCAGTGGTCATATCGACTGCAATACCCCAGTTGTGACCGTATATTAGAGATTTGCATGTCGCCCTAGCACGATCCCTACACGAGGACCTAAGATGAAGCGAATGATACCGGGTCATGACCTGTGAAATACCTCACAGGATAATAACAATTTAAAATTATTTTTATATTGAATGCCCTAGAGAAGTGTGTGCACATTGCTTTACATGAAGAAGGGAATCAATTTTGCTTTATGTTTCATCATCATAGTCAACGATTTTCTCGTAACAATTCTTCTCAGTTCAGTGAAAGAAACACAACATTAGAGACATGGCGGTGTTCAATATTTGATGAAGAACGCGACTAACATTGCCTTGAAACAAAACAAACGTTGTCATTAGATATTGGAGCTATATAGTCCTAACTATTATAAATAAATTATTAGATGCTATAAATTATTATAAAACAATAGAATGTAACAAATAAAAAATCTAATGGCCTGATAAATAAATGCAACATCGAAGTACTAAAAACTTGTCTATTCTTTTACAAGTTTAACGCTGAGTTTCCAGTGCACGTACGATTATACAGGAGTGCATGGCCTGACAGCCGACCGAAGAACTGTTTGTGTAGTCTACATCTGCATATCCTTTTATCTCATGATTTGTTAATGCACTGCTCGATGAAGCACGACAGAGCGAATCATATTCGAGCCACATAATTCGATTAAGAAAGTGCAGCACAAACAGGTAGTAAGTGAATTTCACAATAAATCCGTCTCTATTCATGCGGATTAATTTTCTTAGCGAGAATTAGCTTCATCATTCAAACGGATGCTAAATATATAGAAAACAATATATTGCATTAGGAATCGGCAGGTATCGACCACGAAACACCTGCAGCCATTTCCATGCCAACTTCGCCAGTGAGAGGTAGGCTACCATATGTGAAAGGGAAGTTCAGCTTCCATGTTCCTAGTGGAACGGCAGAATGGCGCTCATTTCCTGGTCTTCTGGCCTTGAGCCGACAATGGACGAATCTCAGGTCCAAGACAAAGGGGGGGCAAGTGCATCGCAGGACATCTCAGATTACGCTTACTTCTCCGATTGCGCCTTTATCAAATTATGCAGCTTAGCGACAGAGGTATGTATGCAAATAACTTGCCCAGGGTAGTTACACGGAATTTGCACAGAACCCGCAGCCTATCGATTACTTATAGACCCAGCATCTAACCTTGTCACACAGAGTACCAAGGACAGGCCTACAAATCGTACAATTCGCCCGCACCAGACCTGTAGGCTACATTTTCATTGTTATTGGTTTATGTAATTATATATACAGGAGCCTATATATATATATAATATATATATATATATTTCAAGCATTTCGATTTATTTCGTGTACATAACCTAGATCTGTTAAGCTCAGTCCATTTTTCTGCAAACGATCTGGACCGTGATCCAGAAAGAAATATTCTCACAGGTTGGAGAAAGAATTGAAATTAGGGTAAAAGTCTGTGTCCTTCCCTGCGTTTCTTTTCACCTGTCTCTTTCCTTCTACGCCATCTTATCACATATGGCTGTCGAATCCTGACGGATGGGATAGAGATATCACTAGGATAACGTATTTTGCAGTGACTTATGACCTGGAAGCCGATGAGCAACCTATCGCTCTCGGCACAACAATATACTGAATTCTCTCTTACAGGAACTGCGGGTTTGTGCTCTTGGCTATAAACACTGGTTTCACTAATGGCATCAGTAGGTTAAGCTTCAGTCATGCTTCACACAGACCTGTTGCTTCGTGAATATGACTCGGACCAGATCCTTCTATTTAAAATAGAAGGTTCTGACTCGGACGGACTTGACGACCATGAAACAAGGGGGCAACTCTTATCTCGGAAAAAGACAGTAAGCAGTTTCCGACTTCGTTAATGAACCCCGAATAAAGAACTGATAGTTTCGTATTCTATCTACAGTTACCTGGACGCACTCCTGTCAGTGTAGAAATTCTACTGAATGCGCAAATGACGGTAAATCCGCCCAAATAGCACCATTCTCAATCTTCCCAGTTTCGCAGTCAACCAGCAATAAACGCAAATTATATGGATGCAAATTGTAAAAGGTCTAAATGATGTCTATGAACAACCTCTTTGAATTCAATTCGAAAGCTTCATATCAGAGGCGCTTTCGTTGTATTTAATATATGTATAGGCTGTTCTTGAGGCCCGCCCAGACTTCGGCCTCACGTGATGTAACCAAGGTGTTACAAGTATTTTGGGACCCACTGCACTTTGTGCCGTTGGAGCCCTCGGTGTTTACACTGAATATATACCGATGTTAAAAGCGCCTCTGTTTTACATTATGCACCACTTTTAACTGCATTTAGGCTGCACAAATATTGGCCTAACAAGTGACGCAGTAAAGCAAATAATGCAAAGCGCGGTTAGTACTTGGATGGATGAGCGAACATGGAAAACAGGATATCTGGAACAAAACAGACCAACAAATCTCCGAAGTCCGTAAATAAGTACAAATTTTTTTTAGATTTAAAAAGTTGCCTTGTTGTCATCGTTTGGGCAGCCAAACGATCATTACAATCCTGAAGCCATTCTTCCGTAAAGTTCCTACTAAAACGTGTAAATAGGCCTAAGCGTGCTAGTTATATCGTTTAACGTTTTTACTTATGAACAAAGTGCACATAAATCGTAGATAGATATTTTGAACTGACATTGGCATATCTAGCAAATTACAAGAAAAACAAAGCAATTTAATTATTTTTATTATATTACTAAAAGCTTATCGAGTGTCTTTTGTCTATAAAACATTTATTCCTACAATAAATCTATTAACAAGACACCCTTATTCTGTGCTTTGACGTCCTCATTCGTTTTTCTGTCAAAATCATTACAAATAAACTCAAATTGATATACGACGGGGATTTCTAGCCTCAGTCCAGCTGGGCTCTGTTGTGGTACAAATGACAATTATAGTTAATATCTAGGCCATAAGAACAGAATTATTTCTTATCTACACCACCTCATTCTGATCAACTAACACAAACGCATAAAACAGATCTACATGATTATCTTAAACGTGGCATAATGGAGACAAAAAATTCACTACTCATGCATAGTTACTCCAGCTTTATGTGTATCCAGAATTCTAAAAATAATTATTCTCGGTAGCGAATAAATATGAAACGTACGTTACTGTTATTGTTATTATTATTAGTTTTGCATTTATTAAGCGCTACTATCCAATGACGAAGCATCAACTGATGGCGCTGAGCTATTGTGAGTGAAGGACTTGCTCGAGATCCCTACACAGTAACTGGATCGAACCCAAATTCTCCCCATTACAAGCCGAATGCTCTGTTTTGCAGCCTTGGAGCAATAAAATGGCTCACAGTGGTGGAGTTTGGATGAACATCTGTTTTTGCATCGGTTGGGTAATGGAATTGAAATATTCCCCGGTCATTAAAAACCTTTTTTATTTAAAATCTGGTTAAATGGGCCAATCATAGTTACTGCGGCGCAGAGCACTGCTCATTCTGTCACTTCATCGACCTTATTACACGGAAAACCGGCGTTGTGAAACACGGTCGGTAGGATGCTTGTATTGCAATTCATTGGTTTAAGTTGCTGATATTAAAGGTGGGTGATGTAGTTTGACGACGATGCAATTAGTCATGAAAACACGTTTGCATCTGCCACCTAACTGTAAAGAATATAAATGCTGGTAAGAATGACAGAAAAGTAGAAGGTTCATCTTCAGTAAATATCCTATGCAGTGTGTGTACATTTAAATTTATATAGCGCGTCATTTGACCTAACCTTAATATATCATGTGGCCGTATTGGAAGTATATCTGCAGCATGAAGCATGCGGACAAATGTCTTAGAAATCTGACAAGACCTAGTTCTTAGCAAACTGTGCAAGGCCTTCTTCATGCTCTTCAGTGCAACAGAAATTCTTATGTAGGTATTTCATGGTAGTACTGTCACAAATGATCTCTAATTGACATACCACGGGGGTTACTAGCCTCAGTCCAGCTGGGCTCTGTTGTGGTACAAATGACAATTATCCTGAGAACAGCTGCAGTTTAGAAAGGGCTTGGAACCAAATTATTTTGCTTGCCGTTGTCGTCGTCATCATTACCCATATTTTATATATTTCATTGCCATTACCATCAAAATCATCATCGCTATCATCGTCATCATTATCATCGTCATCATCGTCATGGCTATTACTTTATAATTATTACAAAACTGTGATAATTATGAATCTCAGGCGTATGAGAAACTTGATGACCTGTTACCAGTAGCTATAATAATGCAGTTTCTAGGATTCAGTCAGCATCAGGTAATTTAGACGCAAGTCCAGCAAACAAAAGCTTCTTCCTTTCTGCGTGGCATAACAACTTTGCACGATTCATAAGAGTGGGATGTAAATTTTCACTAGAAAGAGCGCTGCTTCACAGTGACGTCTTTTCCCAAGCCGGTGACGCACATGGTACCGATGCGGTAACCGAGTTTGCCTCCTCCGTCACGTCCGTCGACTTGGTCGCGTTGCTGCTGATCGCGATGCTGATGCTTGAACCTTCGATTGCTCTTCGCCCTCCTCTGGTGATCACGTCGCTCAAGCCGGTGCCAACGGAGCCAGCGGTGGCAGCTGGATGACGTTGCCAGCACCAACAGAGAAGTTGCCGCAGCTGCTTCCGGAATGAACCGGAAGTCAGGACGTAGAGGAAGAAGGTCGTCGCGTAGCTACACGAGGAAACCATGATGACGATCGCTCGAGCAAAGTAGAACTTCGGATTTGTGTTCGTAAACTGAAACACATTTACGAAATTTACATCACAACCCTCCGAGAGTTTAGCCTCTTGAAAGCATAGACGTAGGTCTATATGTGGTGGCAAATGTGTACGATTTGTTAGGGAGTAGGTACACTTCCCTAAAAGGTTTGGACTGAAGATAATTTGCTCATCCATTTTATTTCTGACCAACCAAAAATTGCAGTGCCTTCAAGGCATTCATTTAGCCAATCTAGATTTTACAACTAAGAACTAATAAACCTTTGTAAATCGACTTTATAAATCGGTATAATGTTTCGAAGTCGAACCCAGACCGCCAGGCTACCATGCTACCTAGGAAAAGTATTGCTCAAGACGATGCCCACAGAAGTAGTCACACATTAATATGCATTACAAAGCATTAAAAAGCATTAAAAAGCATTAAAAGCATTACAACGGGTGGCTAGAAATATAAAAAACGTAAATTATCTCTTTTTTAAACAGATCATGCAAAAAATAGTCAATCAAACGTCAGAACAATTTTCAAGTATTGGTGTTCATTTAAAGGTACAAGTTCAAATGCAAGAGGTACTACTAAAACAAACAGTTTGGTCCATGATTTAAAATAACCTATTTTGTAGGCTGTGTTATCTGCCAATAAAGGTTGTCCAGTTGTTTGACGGTTCTACTGCTTGCACTTCAGCCGATATAATCCCTGTCGCAAATAACTCGATAAGAATAGACGGTAGAGACGAGTATTAAATCTAAGTTTGTCTTACATTCGCAATAAAATTGAATAAAAACATTTCTTGATTAAATATGTTGCTTGTTAACAAACCTCTCCATAGTTGAAAGCGAGTGTGTAGTAGATGCTAAGTGGGACCGTCATGACGACGTAGAAGATGCAGATCACCACAATTGTCACCGTGATAAGCGTCTCCTTCCTCTCGTTGGCACTGGCCTCGACGGACATCTGTTTGCGACGACGGCGCGCCAGCGACAACTTCCCTATGATGGCCGCATTCAGAATTACCATGATTATGACGGGAAAATACGAGTAGGCAAATCCACTGATCCACGGACCGATAACCGACTGAAACTCGTACCAGCTGGATACCATGAGGCACTTACTACCATTGGCGTACCAGGCCCAAAGGTTGTAGAGATACAGAGCGCAGATCGGAACAGGCATGACCAAAACGGTGACGACCGTGTTACGGTAACTGCAGATTCGTTTCGCTTGGAAAGGAAACCACACGACGATGAAACGCTCAACGCAAACAGCTGTGACGATCCAAGCCGAGTAGGTGTAGACCACGTTGAAGAAAAAACGATGGAACTTGCAGAAGCCATCAGAGTTGCCAAGTAGATTGATCTTCGGAACGGCCAACAACCAGTTGTTTAGAGCGTCCGTGATCAAGACTAGACTATCCGAAATGGCCACGGCCGATAGATACATGGCCACCGAAGTGAAACGGAACGATTTACGTGTCATGATCACCAAGGTCAGCAAGTTTCCAACCACGCCAAGTATTGTGATGACTGAGCTTGAAACGATGTAGATGCTTACGGCAATCGGGCGCAAATACTCATAATCATCAAAGCTGTGGTTGGTAGTAAAAGTCATCGTTTGATTTCCGCGAGTTCCATTTTCTGTCGCTGAACTACAGAAACGTGTTTCATTTTCCCGCAAAGGCTCTGAAATGGACAATGATTCTGCCATCGCTGCAATTCCGAAATTCCAAGCACTTGTTCTTCGGTGTTTCTTCGGGGATTTCGAGCGGACAGAACACAAGCCCTGAGTTGACGAAGAGTTTAGTAGCGAGACCAGTGCTTTATATATCGCCAGCAGACGACTCGCACGCACCGATAAGCGAACAGCTATATTTGATTGCACCGTTGAGCGGATTGTGTTTGAAGAAGATGCATTCATTCGACCGAGTGAAACGACAGTTACACACTCAGCTGCAAACGCTAATGTAAACGTAAATGTAAATGTACACGGTTTTCTATAGCGACCCTATGGCCTCAACCCTGCTCGTTTTTCAATGAATTTAAGCGCTAGTCTTGTATATCATGCAAAACGTGCTTTGTATGCGTCGTTGCATTGTTATAGATACTAGTGGACTTGACACGATTACTAGGCCTATGTTACTTTAAAAATATCTAATTAGACTTACCTGTGGGCTGTAATCGACATGGTATGTAGGCCTATCATCGAAAGTGACGTATAAGATGAAAATAAGTGAACGAGATAGAGAAGAAGAAGAAGAACGCGATAAAGAAGAAGAACAAGAACAAGAACAACAGGAAGAACAAGAACAACAAGAACAACAAGAAAAAGATCAAAAACGAAGAACAAGAACAACAAGAAGAACAAGAAGAAGTACAACAACAAAAACAAGAACAAGAACAAGAAAAAAGAAAAAGAAAAACAAGAAGAACAAGAACAAAAAACAGAGTGAAGGGATGAAGGAAAGAAGGAAGGAAGAAGCAGAGAGACAGACACACACGACAGACGTTTACACATTGTACCAAAAGTCGGTGCTTCTCTAGTGCACCTTAAGTAGGTCAAGGCGTACATCCTCAATCATATTGACGGAAAGTGCAGTAACGAGCCTATTACTCACTCTCTACACAAGATCCATATTGCAAACGATGTCGACTTTACGACTGCAGCTTCTGCATGCATGCATCATAATGGATGAGGCAGTAAATCAGAGGGAATTGGCCTGTAGATATGGTAAATATGACCATTAATATCGGTTAAGTTACCGGTCCTGTAGGAAGGGGCACTGGCAATATGCGGCACTTTGGACTAAATTGGTAACGCATTTGGTCAACGATTATGCTGTCGCCGGTTCGACTCCGTGTAACCACCCTGGGTCTCTGTCTACCGGCGTAAGCTGGGAAGTAAACGGTCAGTCCTGCGATGCACTGGCCCCGTGTCCAGGACCTTGGGATTCGTCCACTGCCGGCTCAGTGGCCTAGAAAAGGAGATGAGCGCCTTCCCGACGTCTCACTTGAGAGATGGGACTATCTTTTTACACTTTATAGGAGGGGAAGTCAAGATTATTTGGTGGGTGAGGGGAGCTTCTGAAATGATGAACAAAGCATGCGGATACCATTTGATTTAGAGTGTAGGCTTTATCTACTGTCCTAGTCTGCGTCTCACAGGCCTACAATGATGATAGCATCTAGAGCATGATACTTTGGCCTGTACGCCACTTTTCATGATAAGCCTACATGTCATGTCGACAACAGTTCACATCCAGATATAATTAATTACATTGCAAAAAATAAATATATTCTTAACTAGCGGTAGACGCTATAAATAATTATATAGCAAGTAATAAATATATTCTTAACGAGCTAAAGATTACAGCCGGCTAAGCTTGCAAGGGATGTTAACACATGGCATACAAGATTAGTGTTTGTAAAAATAACGACTGAGCTGCGCTTATCTTTTGCAGCTGCCTGCTACTGTGATTTCATTTCGTCGAAAAACTGCAAATACCGCTTCTTCTTCGTCTTCTTCATCGCAAAGCATCGTCTGCCTGATGACGTAATCAAGAAGAGCTG
This sequence comes from Norana najaformis, assembly GCA_964023275.1. Lineage (NCBI taxonomy): Eukaryota > Metazoa > Annelida > Clitellata > Crassiclitellata > Hormogastridae > Norana > Norana najaformis. The sequence goes on along the minus strand of OZ029926.1, from coordinate 16,497,195 downwards.
CTCGATTATCGATGCTGCGAATTGATCTTTGTTTACAGCTGTATAAAAAAAACCAGACCCGCTGCTAAACTGTTCGTAAACTCAGGGCCGTTGTTCTATCTGCACGAAATTCTCGAAGAAACACCAGAACATACTTCTTCAGAAGTTTTGAGACTGGGGTAATAACAAGAACTTGGAAGTTCGGAATGACACCGATGACAGTTTCATTGTCCGTTTCATAACCTTTAACGCAAAACGAAACGAGTTTCTTTACTTCAACGACGGAAATTGGAACTCGCGGAAATCAAATGACTATTCTGACTACCAACCACAATTATTCTGATGACTTCGCGTATCTGCGCTTGATTGCTGAATGTATCTACATTGTCTCAAACCCAGTTATCGCAATACTTGGCTCATTGGAAGCTTCAAGACCTTGTTGACCATGACCCGTTAATAGTTTCGTTTTACTTCGGTGGCCATGTGTCTTTGACCACTTCGGACACTATTCTTGATAATGGAAGTCCCGAACAACTGGCTAAAGTCGCTTCTGAAAATTTACCTGTTGGGCACCTTTGATGGTTTCTGCATCCATAGTTTTTTCATCAACGTAGTTTATAGGCTACTTACGTGGCATGGATCATAACATCTGTTTGTAATGAGCATTTCAAAGCGAAACGATCTGCAGTTACCGAAATACGTTCGCCACCGTTTCAGTCATTTCTTTTCCAATCTGCGTGCTGTACCTATGCAAACTTTGGGCTTCGTACGCTTACGGCAGCGAGTGCCTCATGGTATCCAGCTGGGTCGAGTTTCGGTCGGATATCGGTCCACGGATTAGTGGATTTGCCTACTCGTATATCCAAGTCATTTTCATAGTTATGGGCCTGAAACCATTCTACATATACATTCCGTCTAATAAGTTAGCGGGCTTTATTAAATACGCAATCGATGACGGTAAGCGGTCCGGAACTTTATTACGAACTGATGTGCTCCTCTCCCCTTCTCTCTCTGGTCTTCTGGCAACCGGACTTGATTCTTGACATGACATCTTTGGACAACCCCACTCTCTTGACGTAGCGCTTCTGAATAAGCTGGTGCCTTAGCTTTGAAGTAGCGCTTTGGAAATTTTGAGTTTTTCGATTACGATTGCCATTAGGCCTACGATTACGATACGGGTATCGCGATATTCAGAAAAACCAGACCGATACCGAACCGAGTTTGAAGAAATATCGGGAAAAATACCGAAAATCGATAGGCCAACCGATTTTAAAATCTGATACCGACCCCGCTGTAGGCTACTTCAAACCTTCCCTCTCTAACTAAAAACTGATTAATCTTCAATAAATTAATCAATTAATCTTAACCTGTCTTCTTTTAAACATGTCAGGCCATTTTGGATTTTGACCTGACAGAACTGAGGCTAACAAAACTCCATCATGGACCGATTCTTGTAATTCCGTCTGTAATTAAGGTGGCTTCTTCGACTCTATCGCTGAAGAAATGCCAAATTTACGTTTACGCTTATGAAATATTTAAACGAACGTTTTGGCCTGTAGATGGCAGCAACGCTAATTCTAAATATTTCTTCGTCAATGTTTCGGCGGAAAATGCGGGCTCGGCAGTCGACACGGTTGATAAGAAACCCACCCGGAAGAAGACAAATGACTTTTTATTATGTTGGATGGCCAAATTACTGGTTTAATTTATTTGCTCGAGGTATAAACTGTGGGAATAAAAACAGCAAAGACTAGGTGGTTACAGATTGGACTCTACGAGCGCTTGACTGCTGTTCGTCGCGATGTCAGTCAGTTTCGTTTAACGTGGACCGATGGAAATGTAGGGCACTTAGCTGCGACCGGTTTCGCTGCTTGTATTTACTGCAGACATTGATTGGCACAATGTCGAAACAACAGGCGAAGGTTGGAAGTATGAATTGTAAAGCCCAATCTGATGACGAGTTTTCGGGCTGCTCTGATCAAATATACTCTAATGTAGACACTAGTCTGCATGCTAGATTGATTGCGGCTCGTAGCAGTCACAAAGGTTACCAGTCGCTGAAGAAAAAGCCTTTTCCATTGCCGAAACCACTACAGATATCAGTCTCACCCGCGCCACCTACGATCAACAGAATTGCTAACTCCTCTGATGAAATTTCAAACCATTCGCAGTTTCACAAAGGCAATCATCAGCGGCATAATTCAACGGGAAAATATGATGTTAGTCAGGTGGAATCAGATGAGCCATTGTATGATGATGTTTACTTGTGGAAAGGTGACCCTGGATCACCAGAGTTTCATTCACTGCCTTGTGCTGTTTCGACCCCACAGGAGGCACTAGGTCTATATGAAGAAGCCAAAGAGGTCCTGCGGGAAGGTCTTTCACGTTATCCTGTTCCAGTTCGCCGAAAAACTAAAACAGCTGAAGCCATTGTGTCCAAAATTTGTGAAAAAGGTGAATCGCTGTATTCAGAGGCAATGCCTGTGAGGGAGGACAAATTGCAACTGGGGCTGCATGGAGGGCAAACAGATAATGATTTGGAGAGTACAGTGCAAGCTGATGTGCAGTTTATTCACAATGAGCCAAGCGAAGCAGAAGGAGATGAAGATCCAATATATGATGATGTTAGCGTAAAAAAGATGCCAGAGAAAAGAGCAGCTGCTGAATGTTCACTGAAGTTGCCAGCCAAAGTGATGCCACAAGCAACGGGTGATATCAGACGAACAAAGCAAAAATTCGCCATTTATGAGCAGATGGAAGATGTTCTTCAGGAGTGTCTGTGCAGCGGAGAACTTGGGGAGAGCCATGTCTACGAAGAACCGGTACCGGTTGTGAACAGTCAGCTGGAAGTATCTGAGTGTAATGACAACGTGCCCGAAGCCATATACGATGAACCTGTTGCTGTTATACCACGTCGCTTACCCCGCTCAGAAGACGATGGGGAACCACTGTATGATGAAGCTGTAGCAGTCAAAACAAGTCCGGAGTTTGGCAAACCTGCCAGAGCCTTGAAACAGAGGAACATTAAAAGAGAGGACGAAGAACCGCTGTATGATGAAGCGATGGCAGTCAGAACAAGTCGCCCAGAGAGAGCAGAGTTTGGCAAAGCCTTGAAACAGAGAAACATTAAAGAAGAGGATCAGGAACCATTGTACGATGAAGCTAGACAGGTTACAAATACAAAACTGCCACCGGATGAAAAGGAATTTACTTCACAAAATTCTGGCCCAATTGCGATGAGATGTAAGAGTGAAAATCCGTATCGTAGAGCAGCCTCTGTACGTGGAAGCTTTATGGAGGACAGTTCTGACGAGGATGAGCCATCCTACTACAATCTTTTGTTGGTCAAGATGTCTCTAGAACGCTGCAACCGCTTGTTTTATGCAACTCTTGACAGCCAGTTTACAATGGAGAAGCTGGAGAATAAGGCTCGCAGGCTGAGCAGACTTTGGGGTGATGTGCCGGGTTCAAAGGGTGCCCTGATTCCAGAAACACGGTCGCTTGATTACCACCAGCAGCTAAAGCCAGGTATTGTTCTTCTGAATATCTATCACAGCAATGAAAAGGAAGCTATATTGGGGTGTAAAAACCCCACTGTTTTAAAAGAAAAAAATAGATTTTTAGGTTTTATGTGGTTGTCAGATTTTTGGGTTTTATTATTTTGTCCAGATGATATTAGTGAAACTGGCAATGCATAGAATATTTAACTGTGAGTTAAGTGCCATTGTGCATTCTTGTGTAGCTTGATCTTTTTGAACATTGCAGTCAATGTAATCTTAATTTTGCAGTCACTGTAATCTTAATTAATTAAAATTTGTATATTTCACCAAAAATATAAAAAAAACTCCAATTTCCTTTTCATTTCTAGCAAAAACAAAAAACCTAGAAACCTGATTGTGACTTTCATAAGTGTTTAGGTTTTTTTAAATCCTAAAAAGCCTTAAATTTAAAACCTACTTATTGCACTCTTGAACTGTATTCAGCGCAACCTCCTTATTACACACCTCGTTGCAACACGGATTATAATATAACAGATTACCAATATAACAAAGTTGGGAACATGGATTCAAAATTCTACTGTAGAAAATAACCTCATTATATAACACAGTCTCATTATAAGGCAGTATTGTAATGAGTTTCTGGTGTGCGTAGTTTCATATTCAGGAATTATGCAGTGTCAGACTGCAACTGAGTTTACCATCTGTGCATGTGGAAGTGTTGTGACTGCATTGTGTATTGCATTATATATTTGCCACGAATGCTGATTACTTATAAAAGCTGCCAAAATCACAGTCATTTTGACCATTCAGATCAATTCGACAAAATTCTACCATTAGTGTCTTTTAGTGTTCTGAGGCAACTGCATATTGATATCCAGGCCTTCTACAGTTAACCCCACGTCTGTTGTCCTTGTTGCAGTTGGTACAACACAGCTGGCAACACTGCTTGTTGATGGTATATCTAAAAACGGGCTTGTTTCTCATCTTATGCATGATTTGCTTCTTTCGTTGCTATCTCACAGCACATCAATTTTAAGATTTCTGTTTGGGTTATAAAACTTGATTCTTTATATGTTGCAGGATAACAGTGAATTGCTGCCAACATGTTGTATTAACAGAATTACTGTATTGGGGACATTATTATTCTGCAGATAATGTATACTTAAGTAATGACAACAAAATCTGATATTGGACGTTGCTTCGATGGTGATTCAACAAAAACTAATGATTGGCTGACATAGTTTAATGATGTGATTGTATTGTGGACTGACTGTATCACAAAGTCACAAACAGCCTTGCCAGATTCTACTCTTTTACATATGCTTTTTAGTAGTAGTTTCTCTATGTGTAATGACATCTTATGGGGTCAAAGGCCGTTGACGTTGATTGGAAAATTTTTTAGACAGTTTTCACTGTTTTTGTTTGCTTATTAGAATAAATTTTTTTACAAAAACCTGATGTGTGTGCATAAAATCAGTAGCATAAACTGAACCTAAAAACCTCAAGTGTTTTGCGAAGCCTTGAGATAGAATATGTGGAGTACTGTTGAGCTGAAAATAAATAATGGTTCTAATTTTGGCTTACTGCAAACTCATTAGCATGCTAACAATGTTTATGATCCAGGTAAAATGCTGTGTGATGATAATAAGGTTGCTTAAATTAATAATGAAGTTATGTTATGAAGCTGAACTAAGATGGGAGTCAAACTCAGACTGCATTATATCAGAATTCATTCTATACTGAGCACATTATTTGGAAGTTCTAGTACATTATCTTATGCAACTTGTGAAGTTGTCAACACTTTGTTGAGCTTCTTCTTCTTCTTCTTCTTCTTCTTTCCTTCTGGCTGGAATTAATCCCTACTTGTTTCAATGCAGAAACCTTTAAGTATCTTGAGCTGATAATGAATGCTAAAGGAGAATGCAAACATGATGTTGAGAACAGGATTAAGGCAGCGTGGCAAAAATGGGAAGACCTATCGAGCGTATTTTGCGATGTCAAAATGCCGGTTCAAGTCAAAGGAAAGGTGTACAAAACAATGCTTTTCTCACACCAGGGTATTTTGTTAATTATCTTTAGATTGTATTTCATGACTCTACCCTTAGAATTGTGGTCGAAAATGTGTAACAACTGTGTGATTAATTACCTTAATTGCTGTGTTAGATCATTTTGCACAATTTGTGCTATTAAATTAGCTTTGGCACAGAAGAGGTGTTTACATGCTAGGCTGCTAGTCCTTGGGTTAAAAGTTCATGATTCTGTTTATGGGAAAACTTTGACAAGCCACCTTCAGGGTGATAACCAGTCTTTGCAGTTATTAAATTTTGCCATATGTGTGAAGTTTAGTAATAGTTATTCTATACTTGTGTTTAAATCAGTTGAATATTACATTATTTTACCCTAAATTGCTGTTTCTGAAATGCAGTAAAATCTGAATCATTTACAAAAACAATGGCGGCTGACAACGAAGATTACCAGGCAGAAGATTTGGAAAACGACGTTGTAAGGACTATTTAACTTATCAGTATTTGAAAGCATCTCAGTCTACCTATCAGTTGGTCTTTATACGAGTCTTTCCATATCAAATCAGAAGTCTGTTTAACAGTTTGCGAATATGCAAAAACCCCGTTTTCAACTGCGTTTTGTGATGGAAAGTATCATGAGCTAGCGTTAAGAGCTAATATTTTGCATGACATCTTAACACATGTTGGTGCACAAACTGATTTTTTATCATCGAATTCTGAGATGATGTGGTGGGGGCCATTGGTTGATTTGATGTGGAATGACTCATATAACATATTTTTGTATTAGAATAGCTGGGTTTCCTGTTTTATAACTTTTCATTGCATTATTTAACTTTAATGTAGTCTGTTCTTTTGAATTATTCTTTTGCTACCCTCACCTGATCCTTCTATCTGGCTTCATTTCAGAAATAGCTTTGTGAGTTTCCCTTGTTTTAGCCATCCGTGAGTTTAAATTAATGAGTGTTCAAACATGAATGACTTTTACTTTCTAATGTTTGCAATTCATTTTACTTTTGATGCATAAAACATGAACTCTGTGTTAATGCATCTTAACACAGTTTCTAGAGGTTCTATCACTATGCATGACACATAATGAAACAGACTGTGGTTCAAAAAAAAAATCATGTTTTGTAAGTCTCTTTCTCTAGCTGCACCCTTTGTGAAAGATTGTTTAAGGACTTTTCCGAATCATAAAATACTCTTAAAATATATTATCTGGGACTCAGAACATTGTGAGTTGTTTTTTATGTGAAGACAAGACCTTAAATGCTATAGCCAGGTTACTTTTAAGCACATGAAATAGAAACTAAGAAGTAGGAATGTGATTATTTTAGATCAGATGACCTACGTATAGACCAGGTTTATGTAATAAAAATATTACTACAACATGAGCAAGAATTTAAGTCCTGGAATGCTTTCATTTCAAAGTTCTCTTCCTAAACTATAAATCTCTCCAATTTTCCCAACCTATTTACCTTTGCAAAATATTTACCATCCTATCGGACCACTCTACTTGCTCATCCTCACTCTTGCCAACCCCTCTGTGACTACTCATCTTCAGTTCTCTAACCAATCCATACACTACCTGAACTCTGGAACGATCTCCCTCCTGAATTTCTCTGCTCCTTTATCTCTCCCATTGTTCACTCCATCTATTACTCCTCAGGTATTCCATTAAAAAACGAAGTCTCACCTTTTCAAGAAAACCCACCCTGATCAGTCTTCCCATTTCTCTCAGCTTAAATGCAACCCACCCTAGCCTCCTTTCCCTTCCTCTCTCTGGTCTCCTGGCAACTGGACTTGTTTCTTGACATGTCAACTTTGGGCAACCCCATGGACTTGACACAGCACTCGCGAATAAACTGGTGCCCTGCACTTAACTTTTAAGTAGTGCTCTAGAAATTTTGAGTTTACATTTACAATTACGATTGCGATTAAGTTGACTTTTTTATGTGGCTTGGCTTTGGTGTATAAAATGATGACATTTTGATTCCCAGTGTATTTCATGTTAAGAATATGTGGGCATGTCATTGTAATTCAGTTTATTATTTGTACCCTACATGTAATGTCATCATTTGTACATTCATATATCAGCGTGGATCTGAGGTGCAAAGAATGTGACAATCTGCTATGTGTAATTTGTGTGTTCTGAAAGAATGTGCCCAGTTTCAGGCCACATTTTGATCCCTTGATCATGTATTTATGAGCTTTTCAGTGCTTTGAAAGGTCTGTAAGGGATAAGGTTCTTTAAAACAGATTGCAGCTAAAGAAAGGGATTTTAAAAAGTTTGATAACTCTAGCTATTTAAAAGAATTTGGTTTATTGTATTAACAGGAAGTTCATGTAAAAATTCCTATTTGCAATTATGGCCAATTTAAGTAAAATTATCTATACAAACTGGGTCCAATACATATTTGCATAGTTGAGTACTAGAAGTTATTATAATATAACATAATATAAAAAGTTCCAAATAATTTGTATCCTTCCTGCATTGTAACTTACTATGAAAAATGATAGTGCTTGTTTCAAAGTTTGTGGGGTACTGTAGGCCGAGTCTTTCATGTCACACGTTGCCGAGAATGACCGAATGATTCTTCGAAAGTGGATTGTCGTGCACATCCTGGATAGTGAGAAAGCGTACATTTCCATTCTCGACCTTCTGTCTGAGGTACAGTTTGGGATCTGCTCAAATCTGGGTGTTGTATGATCAATGACGTTAAGATCTTTCGGTTTTTTCTTATGGCTTTCTTTGTAAGTCACTATCGGAATATAAGCGGTGACGAAGGGGGACTAGGATTTTTCGTTTCTGATATGCAAACGGATGTATGGAATTCAGAATCTGCAAAGATTTCATCTGAATGAATTTTTGGCAAAACATGCAGTAGCAGCATGAGGCTTTGATTTTTAGAACTGCGTGATATTTGATCTGTAGGGTATTGTATGAATAGTGCAACTCAGGATGCATATATATGCTTGCAGTCAATTTGTGTCATAATGACTGATGTATGCCATAGTTGAAGTAGGTTGTAGAATTGCTATGAATGTGTATCACAGCAGGGTTTATAGTGTACTAGCAACCATATCCTGACTGATGAAATAATTACTGATTTGCATGAATGCTTGTAGGATATGTAAGCTATATCCTGGTTGATGGAATAATAAACGAATTGCATGAATACTTGGCTGATCAAACAATATCTGAATTGGCTGATCAAATAATATCTGAATTGCATGAATTCTTGCAGCATATGCAGATATTCAAGAGCATCGCAAATACAGAGACATTCGTTATTCAAGCAAAGGACAACGGGGTGATATTCTCCAAAATCCCCGAGCTTCACAAGACGCACTACAAGTTTGTCAACAGTCTTGGGAAAAAGGTTGACAGTTGGTCAACTGACCAAAACGTTGGAGCAGTCTTTCGAGATTTTGTAGGTGCATTTTGTTGTTTTTAATTTTTCTTATTTGAAGGATAGTTTTCAAATTTCACATTTTAAAAATTGGTGCACTTAAAGTTGAAACTCTGACAGATTCACAATGGTCAGTTATAACATCTTTGTGGTGAAAAAATACCAGTATTATCACTGCTGTGCGTTAACCGTAACAGTTTAGTATTGCTGTGGTGGTAGTTTGATACTTCGTGACATGTACTTTGTGGCTCCTGAGAAGAGTGCTTAGGCCAGAGTGGAAGTAAAGAAGGCCAATAAGTACAATTTGGATGAACATGTGCACAACTGAGCCAGCTGATTAGCTGAATTTGTGCAACTGAAATTACAAGAAGAGGGTTGATGTGCGATGACTCATTTCCTGTGATTGCCGACTGGTTTGTCTAGATTTCTCGATTACTTTCTGTCTCTTTCAGAGTCCAGTAACAAATTTCACTGATTATTAACTGCTTGCACTTTTGGTTGAATTGTGGAATGGTTGATCGAGGAGGGTCTATCATACTACTGATATGTTGACTGTCAGTCAACTTCTTTTGCTCTGTGACCTTGTAGTAAGATTGGTGTTGTTTTGTTGTCTCTTCAGCTGGCGTAATTGTAATCGTAATTCTGAGATTTCTAAAGCGCCCAACGAAAGCCACATCACGGGGACCAGCTTATTCACAGGCGCTCAATCAAAACCAAATCGATAGGCAAAAGCGTTCGGTTCCAGGTCAAGATCCAAGAGTCTGGCAGAGAGACACCGTAGGAGCTACAGTGGGTGACGTTTGGGATTGGAGCAGAAAGAGGAATAAGAGGAAGAAGGGAAGTCAGGGAGGGATCTGTGAAAGATTAATGTTTTCAGTTTTGAGTGAAAGGCCAGTGCAGAAATTGCAAGCAGTGGAGCATAGGTGAGTTTGAAGCTAGAGTGGAAGAGATGGGTAATGTAATCAGAGAAACTGAGGTTTTGGTCGAAGATCACACCTAAGTTGTGGACAAAAGAGTTAGTGTTGAAGGTGTTTGTGGAGGCAGAATCTAGTCTGAGAGAGGCAGAGGGATCTGAAATTTTCTTGAGCTGGTTGCGTTGGCCTATAAGTATGAATTTGGTTTTGAATGGGTTCAAGCACAGGAGATCAGCCAGCCATCAGAAGCTATGTCTGGTGCTTTCTTATCTTGTTTTATGATAGGAAATCTTTCATTTGATTTCATGTCAGTCATGTGATTGATATGGTGAATTTGTGGAAGAGTGTGTGACAGTTGAAATGTTAATGGATTGATCGGTGGGTAGAGGAGGATAGTGATAATACTCTGGGGGAATCAGAGCTAATGTTGACCATCAAGTGGCTTTTGTTCACTTACTGCCGGAGAAATGTAGTCTATATTGCTTCATGAATTGTTTTTGACAGAGATTGATATGGCAATTTGTGTATTGTAGCCTGTGAGGTGTGGCTGGCCTAGATACACAGTCCAACTGCTGTGAATTTAATTTAGAAATTTGGCTCACATCCTGGTCGTATTGGCTATTTTAGCAAGAGCCTTCATAATTTGACAATCACTAAAAACTGTAATAATGGGTTTAATGTTTGCTTAAAAGATTGTAAAGATTCATAATTTCTACCAACACGTTGAGTTTTGAAGTGTTCGTTGTTAGCCCTGAAGAAGCTGTAAAAGTTGAAGTGTACAATTAGTAAGCTAGTCTACTTTCAGTGTAATTGAAATGTCTCTTCAACTTCTACTTTCCTCTGTGATCTTCTGACAAGATCAATGTTGTTTTATTGTCTCTTCAGCTAGCCGTTAGATGCTACGTATGGTCCTTTGCTATCAATAGCAAATCTTTCATTAGATTTTTATGGTTGTTCGTGGGATTTTCTTTCAGGAATTTAATAGCAATGAAGCATCATTGTCAACTGATGACAGATCCTGTTCACATTCTCATGAGTCAGGATAGAACAGCATGTAAAGTGAAATGTTCAATATTGACAGATGCCAAATGCTAACTTGATAACGTCTGTTGCAAATTTATAAATGGGGGCTGGGCCTAGAATAAGCTTCAACTTTTCATTTAACTCCTTTTGCACATTTTAGTTGTTCATGTAACCAAATGTCAAGTGTTCTGTAGATTGAAACATATAAAAAAAGGAAATGTTATTAGACATAACAGTTTTTATACACTTTTAACCATATGTGTGTGTTGCTGTTAAGAAGCAGTTATCTTTCTCTGGTTTCATGATCTTTGTGTAAATGTTGAGGATGCACCATTGCCTAGTGATTAGTGTGCTGGATTGTCAATCTAAAGGTTGGGGCTTCAAATTTCTGCAAGGAGAGAAGAAACACTCCTCTTCTTCTTATCTCTATTTCTGCTCCAATCCCCAAACATCAGCCACTGTGGCCGCCACGCTGTCTCTTTGCCTGACTTTTGGATATTGACCTGGAACTGAACCCCTTTTGCCTATAGATTTGATTTTGACTGAGCGCCTGTGAATAAGGTGGTCCCCGTGATGTGACTTTCGTTGGATGCTGTAGACATCTCAAGATTACACAATTACAATGTTTCAAGGTTTCCATTCCACTTGTATTCCCTAGCAGACTCGGCTATCGATTTGATTTTGACTGAGCGCCTGTGAAGAAGATGGTCCATGAGTAGCGTACAGTCACCTCACACTGTCAGTTGTAACATCAGTTGGCAAGAGAAAGGCGTGCTCTCATATGCCAAGACTAAGAAATTGAAGCTGTTGATACTTCATACCCATCACTGCCTGTTAGGGTTAGCTTCAGGGACTGAGCTTCTTCGTTTAACTGCTTTTGTGGTTTCTCAGGCTGACGAAGAGTACAGTATCGCACGGGATTATCTACGGAATTACCATGAGGCTATCAGAACTGTTCGGCGGTGTTGGACCGAGAATCCTGTATTTGCAGAGCTCACAAAAGTAGGATTGGCTAAGTGTTTTATGCTTAAGCACCAGCTTCTGATTTCACTTGTGATGCTATATAAATTTTCATTTTTGTGTCGTACCTTTACCATTGTTTAAAAGTAATGAGAATCAGTCGACAGATTTTCATCATGGTATTGTAAACTGTGGCCATAATAGACTGATCTTATCCATCTTGTCTTTTGTCATCTATTTTTAAAAAGGTAAAAGTATTGTACTATTTATATGCCTCTGTAGACAGTACAGGACTGCATGTATAGTACATGGACATACATACGAGTATGTGTCTGTGTATTACATTTATTCTTTGCTTTTATCTCGAGTCCTCTCGTTGTGGGCTGTATTTCTTTCCTCTAGCTCTGACTGTTAGAATTTTGGATGACCTTAGGCAGAGACTGTGTATTAACGTTGAGCAAGTTGTTAACGCTCAACTACCAGCATCTGTAAGCTGTACAACTGTTGTCTGTCTGAATAGTTGAGAGCAAAGTACACAGAGTTAACTGATAAGTTGTGACTCATTTTCAGTGATTTCTTAACTGTTTTCTCACCTTCTAGACTTCTTTTCTTTCTTAGCAGTACTGTTTTCTAAGTTGTGGTTTTCATGCCACAGGACGTTGCAATTTGTGCCATATTCTATGTGTATTTAGGAGTTGCCAGGTATCGTACTCAATTTTTTTTCATTTGAGTATTTGCTTAAATTAATTATTTTCAAGTTTTGTGCTGTAATTTAGCATTACTACGCATATTCGAGATCGTGAAATTATTCATAGGTTGATAAGAACGTGATGTCCTAGTTTCTTGTAAATTTTGCAGGTGATGCACGTAAAATCTGGAAATTCCACCACTAACCTGAGCCTTGAAGGTGTGTTACCTGTGGCATAATACTCTTCCAATAATAATTTTTAAAAAGAAGCTTAAAACGTGCATGTTTAATAGGTCTGCCGAGATTTCTGTGCATTCCCATTCATCTATAAACCATGATATTACTCGATATTACTTGGTAGGACTTTCTTATGGTTGTTGCATGTGCCTTTGAGGCTGTTGTTAATTGTGTGCGTTGTAAATGTCTGTTTAATAATAATAATAATAATAATGGTGAAATTGTTTCAGTTATGATTTTTAGTGATTAGTTAGTGTATATATTTTATAACTTAGTTGTTAGTATTGTGTTTGTGTGAATGTTAAATTAATTTGAATTACGTTACTACCACATGGATGTAATTTTGTTTGTTAGTATTCTGCCATTGTCAGTAATTGTTGATTTCTTTTTATTTATTTTAAATTATTATTTTTCTACGTCATTGGGTTTGATCCTTTGACTGTTCTACTGTTTTGAGCTTGGCTCAGTTGATTGGACCTTTGCCAGTTTTTTTTGTGATTTTTGTTGCCATTTTAAGTTTTTTATTTATGTTGACATTCAGAGTGGGTGATTTTGTTTATTTTTCATTTATTTTATTTTTAGAGCTTTTGCATAAACCAGTTGTGCGCTTTCAGCAGATTACACTATCAATGAAAGTGAGTTCATGACATGCTGTCTCTTGCAATAAAGATTTTATTGTCTGAAGGTATTATTTCAAGTATCAGTGTCAGTTTTCTTTGTGTGCAGAACCATTTAGATAGCAGTCAGGCAGGTTTTACCCGGCCCAAGCGGCGATGATATCTGGCCCCCAAGAGGTTGGAAGAGAGGTTGCACATGGAAAGTAAACACGACTGTGATAATACAACTAAAATAAATAAAGGAGGAAAAATTGGAAAGCTAAAATGAAGAAGTCATGTGAAATGTGTGAAAGTGGGTAATGCTTCTGGAAAAGTTGAAATACTTGACTAAAGAGAAAAGGTCTTTAACAATTTTGGCACCTTGGAGTCTTGCATTTGGAAATTGGCTCAAAAGGGCCAGATAACTAAATGTTGTGAATGACTCTGGCTCCAATTCCTGATGACTAAATAAGAAAAAAAATCCTAAGAAATTTTCAAGACATGGAAGTAACATTTCATCCCTTAGTCTCCAACACTAAAAAACTTGACCGTTGTAAAATTTTTGTCCTTCGCCTTTGGTCAGATTGATCAGTTTCATAGTGAGACCTAGTTATATAATTCATTTCTTCTTCATAATTATAGTACATAATTGTTATTGCAAAATATGGCCCTGGTCCAGTATTCAAACGGAAACCTGGGCGGCTAAATGCTTTACCATACGAGGTCAGCATTGTTAAAATTTTCCCTGTGAAGATGTTGAGTTCCATATATTGATTGTGGTTTTCATAATTTATATGACAGTTTGTCGAGCATACTGCTGTTTATTGTTGTGCTTTTGATGCATTTAACAGCTGCCTATCCGTAGGTTCACTGGGGAAATGAAAGCAAATTTCAGTTTAAATCTATGTGTGATAATTAGGTGTCATTGTATATGGGTAACCATACGTTGAAGTAGACTGGTGCGTTTAGCTGGTATTCTATGTAGCTTACACGTTATTTTATTTTTTTATCTTTTAGGATCTGATAAAGTCGACTCCCTTGAATCATCCAGACTATGATATTTTACAGAAATCCTTAAAGGCTGCTCTGAATTGCCTCAACGAGTGCAAGGGAATCGGCTGCCGAAATGTAAAAGCTAGCAACTTAACAAATTTTAGCGTTTTCCTGTTTCGTTTGTGCGTCTGTAAGCTTTCCTGTGAAACTGTAACTTTCTGTGGATTTCAGAAAAAATATTAATGGTAATTTTACAACAATCCCTTGCCAGGAGTTCACAGTTGATACAGTTGCTAAAAGTTCAAATTGAACGTTCCTTTGGTAATTGACTGAAGCTTGCAGAGCAGATGAGCTCTGCAGCAGCACTTGCAGATAAATAGTCACCAGTTCACAAAAATCCACTCATGTTTGGTTAGTAGATGACGCAGTACTTAAACTTACAAGTTGGTAATTGCACTGAAGATTGGGATTAACACAGTATAGCTCAATTGTCCCGGTTTTAGCCACTGTCTTTAACTAGAAGCTGGACACAGTTCTGTAGGCAACATTCACTTCATCAGTACTCACGTTTTATCATGTCTGGTAATAACTGCTTTGTGCATGTGTATATGAGTAGCTCCTTGAGATTTTATTGTTGTTTCCTTAATATAAAGTGTTGTCATTTTGTTGGAAACAGTCAAATCATCAGCGGTACCTTGTCAAGCACAGTCTGGTGGTTGAAAAGGTTGAAAATCTTCGTAAACTTCGACACGTCTTCCTCTTTAGCGATGTACTCGTGTGTGCAAAGCAGAAACTGTATAGTCGGTATGAAAGCCTCTTCATTTTATGTGTGATTGTTTGTTAAATAACTATTATCTGTGAAGGATGACTGGTTTCTGACAGCATATCATTTTCTGGATATTGGGGCAACTTTACTGGGGCAACCTCCACCAAAACTTACGGAAAACGTCAATGCATGTTGCACAACATCTACCAGAACAAAAATGATCTCACATTAGCAGCATACAAGCAGGCTTATCTGATTTAAAGTCATATTAATAAATGCACAGAAATATTTAAAGAATTGTCACAAATTTAAACACCTCTCCATAGGTTGATTTGCTGTTACATTCCAAAATCGGGAGCAACATTGGGGGATTTTAATTGGGGATATGTAACGGTCTGATTATGTTACAATGTAATTCCTAATCGTTCCAAGTTGTAAAGTTAAAACTATCGTAATTCAGTCTTGATAAATTTTCAGACCTTAATAGAATTAACTTGTGTTCTGGTTACTCTCATTCATGCAGAAGACGTAATTTTTATGAGACAAAGTGGTTTATGCCGTTGCAAGATTTACAACTGGAAGAGAAATTCTCTGCTCAAGGTAAATATGCTTCATTGACCCTAGTTATAGTTATAGTTCATTCATTTCTAATTACATACAAAGATGCACGGACGTAAACCAAGTTCAACTTGGATACATAGGTGGAACATAGGAATTATATAGGCCATTAAAACTATGATTACTAATAACTTACATCTGCATTACCTGTACTTTGGAATATTGTTGTATCTGGCGGTCGTGGCAACTTCATCCTGCCTACCTCTCTGGCCTTTGGATTTTGAATCGATACTGAACCTGAACTATTCTACCTCACTGATTTTGTTTTGATTGAGCTTCTGTTAATTAATAAGCTGGTTCTCGTGACTTAGATTTGTGGGTGCAGAAGAAGTGTGGAGATTGTGGTTTGCTTACAATCATGACTTAGGTTTTTGGGTGCAGAAGAATTGTGTTTTGGGTGCAGAAGAAGTGTGGAGATTCTGATTTGCTTACAATCATGTGATGGTCTGAGGTTGGACTTGTCACAAAGTTTATCAAAAATTATTAATTTGTTGTCATTAATGAGCAGTTTTGGCTGTTTTGATTAGCGGATAAACAGTCAGCCGCTTTACATCAGCAGGCGATTGATGGCTTGGAGAAGGAGCTCGTTCGTCTGCAGATGGACCTTAAGCAGGAGATGAAAAAATTCAAAAAACTTAAGACTGATGATGGAC
This sequence comes from Norana najaformis, assembly GCA_964023275.1. Lineage (NCBI taxonomy): Eukaryota > Metazoa > Annelida > Clitellata > Crassiclitellata > Hormogastridae > Norana > Norana najaformis. The sequence goes on along the minus strand of OZ029926.1, from coordinate 16,480,834 downwards.
AGGTAATCTAAATGAGTAGCATTCTGTTTTTAAATGCCTCATACCTGTGGCTGGTTATCAGGACTAGCTTACGAGACTTCTTTAACTGAATTAAAATGCCATTTTCAGTTTGTTTTCTGTGCTGTGTGCAGTCTGGACTTCTCATAGAGGAGGCACTAAATAAGTATGATTACAAAATGTATTTATGTATGCATGTATATAATTGTGCATTTGGGCATTTATATAGTGCCTTTCAGGAACCTCTCAGAGACATGGAAACAGGACTACTGTACAGGTCTAAAAAGGTGCAAGTTCATATGAGCTATGTGCAAATAAGTTTGAAGCCTGACATACATAGGTATGTATGGTCATTCATAAATACATGGTGCATTGTGTAAATGTACTGGTATGTTTGTGTGTATGACTTTAAAGAGAAAGCCTCCTATTCACCAAATTATTGAATATGTTTGTGATTTGCATTCAGATTTGAGATGCTATAGAATTGTGTGGTTTGTAGTCAAAGGAATCTTTTGATATATTTTCGTTTTTGTTCTGCAGCAGAACAAGAAGATTGAAAACATCCAGAAGAAAATCTTTCATCAGGTTAACTGTCTAATCTGCTTCTAATTTCTGTTTTGAATATTATTGTATCTTAAGAAGTTTCCACTGCAATCAGACACCGGGCTAGTTACTGGTTTCAAAAACTACAACAGAATCTGATCAAGACAGAGAACTTAGCAAGATGACATGATATTTGTGTGCTTATAGCCAGTCCATGGAAGCAGAAGATACAGAAGATAGCTACTGCTCAGAAATATTATTCTGAAGCCACAAAATGATGAAGCTGTGAAGTAAGTAAGTAAGCAAGTAGCCTTTGTTTGCGTTTGACAAGTGTGCATGTGTTTTATAGGGCATAGAACAGTTAGAAGAGTAGTTATAATGAATTATGACACAAGCAGAAGTATTAACTGCCATGCACGCCTGAATATTACTACAAAATGCATCAGTTGTGTTGAAGCTCACGTGTGATATCTTATTTTATTTCAGGAGGCAGCTCTCTTAGAGGCTTCACCATATCTGGAGTTGAAGTTGTGTGACACTAAGTTTGGTCGTAATTATACATTCCTAATGTCTTCAGATTATGAAAGGACAACCTGGAAAGAAGCTATAAGTGGAATGACTGCAAAAGGTTTCTTCCAGTCCTGCTGTTTGTTTCTATTAACTTAATCGTAATTGTAAACACAACATTTCTGAAGTGCTACTTAAACCCCAAGCACAGGCCACCAGCTTATTCTGCGCCAAGTCCATGTGGTTGTCCAAAGATGCCATTTCAAGAAACAAGTCCGGTTGCCAGGAGACCAGATAGAGGAGGGGAAAGGAGGCTAGGGTGGGTTGTGTTTACGCTGAGAGAAATGGGAAGACTGATCAGGGTCGGATTTCTTGAAAAGGTGAAATTTCAGTTTTGAATGGAATACCTGAGGAATAGTAGATAGAGTTAGCAACAGAAGGGCTAGAGAATGCCTAGGTGTACATCTGGCTGGAAAATCCCAGAGCTCTTTAAGATCATGATATCAGTGACTGTAAATGAAGCATTTGGTGTTTATGGTGTACTAATTGTGGGCTGCAAAATCCACCAATTATCTGGTTAATAACATATGTCTGGATGAGAAACTGGCTAAATTGGTGAAAATTGTTGGACTGCAAAGTCCACTAATTTTCTGGTTAATAACGTGTAGCTCAGTTCTGAGTTTCACGTGAAATTCAACAGTGGGTTAACTTGCTGTAGCCACCAAATGACATTTTCTGCGTCATGCAATGCAGGACATCATGACTGAACAAAGTTGGAATGATTCTGGTTTATTTAATGATGCCTTGATATCAGAAAAGTTTGCATTTAAATTAGTTATGTAGCATAACCCGAGCACTGAGAAATTGTGGAGAGAGAAAGAGATAGAGAAAGAGACACAGAGAGAGACAGAGAAATGCACAAAGAAATAGACATAAAAATAGACAAAAGAGGAAGATCAAGGTAGGGAAGGGACTTAAGCAGGACAGGAATGAGGAGGAAAGCTACAGTCTAGAGGTGCATTTTGAATTCAGTAATTAAGAATATTGAACTTAAACTGTTTGATAGACTCTGTTAATCGTCATTATAAGCTGTTGATTGATTGATTAATTTCTGTTTGTCATATAAAAGAATGAAAGTATTTTTTATTCAGTTGAACCATCGACACTACGAATAACGCCTTCTGAAGTTACCAGTCTACTTCAGTCTCAGAAGGTTTGCTGTTATGTTCCATGTTAATTATAACTTTCAAGTAAATAAACTTCATGTACAAATGACTACTTGTTAATAAGTTCTTATTGGATAATGCATATTGTACGTGTCACTACTTTCCTTTTTGATAAATATTAAAGAAATTCAATCACACCTGACCTGATCGTATTTTGGCTTTCAAACCAGTTGCAATTTGCTTAGAATGCTGAATGAACAGAATTAATTTAATTAATGTATAATTTCTGAATTTACTTGGACAGGAATTTAGTAAGTTTGATGTAAAGAAAAAAGGCATTTACTTTTTCTGTTTACCACTGATTTTTTTTCTCAGATGATTAAAAATAAAATTGAGGGTTGGAGCTGCTATTTGCGGGTAGATGATGCTGAAAGCAGTTGGGTTTGAATGAATTTCTTTCTTCTTTCTTTCTTTTGTTCCATCAGATTCCGAAGTTGACTGGGTCAGTTCTAAAGATCAAAGGTAGAAACTTCAGTATTTGAGACTCTTAATGAGGCAGTATATAAATTCTTACATACACATACATATATATGTACATCTGTGTGTATACTTATATATGTAAGTCAGTAGCCTTTATTTTGTATCTGACACGTGTACGTGCATTTTACAGCTGTGACATTTGGGAGGATTTTTACTTAGGCTGGTTAATTTTTGACAATTTGTCAATCTCACAATCAATGAAAAGAGGAGAGGAGTGTTAAAAGCCTAAATTTGTTGTGACGTGTATGTCTACTTTCTGAACAAGACTAACGCATGTACTGACGTCTCTTGACTTTTAATCATCAGCTGATGCCTTGAGCATTATTACAGTGGTGCTATAGAAGTTCCTAGATTAATTTATGTTTGTTGTTAATATTATTATATTTGCATAAGTATTTAATGGCATTTGTGTGTAATCTAGATATTTCTCTAGAAAAGGAACGTCTCAGTGGGAGTCTGAAGATCACAATTCACAGACTGCAAGGATTGACAGAGGAAGCTGGTAAGCAGCGGGTTATTTCAATCCAACTGATTATATTTGCTTTTGCTTTTGCTAAGACTTGCTTTGATTTTAATTTTCCAAAAACCTATTAATCATAATTGTAATCTCAGGACTTCTTCCTCGGTTTGTCCTCAGCTGTGCTGCCCACATAGTGACTATCCATCCAATTCCAAACACCACCCATGTGTCCGTCAGACTGCCTGCCTGCCTGCCTGCCTGACTCTTGGATCTTGACCTGGAACCGAACCCTTCTTGCCTATCGATTTTGTTTTGACTGGGTGCCTGTGAATAAGCTGGTTCCCACGACTTAGCTGTTTTCATTTGGTGCTGTAGAAATATCAAGTTTACGATACCTGATTATGATTCACTGTCAGCCAAAATTCTGTCATGTGATGGAACATACGTGAGAAACACTACATTCACTTCCTTTTGAGTAATGGATTTGATTGAAAATCATCCTGCTTAGAAAAGTCTAGCCTTGATAGTCGATACCAGCCCCCCTTTGCATCAGTGAGCTGTCTATTCCTCTTCTGAATAACCGGGTTGGCAGTCACTATGCTCTGGTGTTGGGATCCGTCAACTCGAGGACAGTGTACCTTCTTCTGCATCCTCTTGGAAGGATCTTTAACTTCATAAATGTCTGCTTTCACCTTAAGTCAGGCCTCTTTAGATCAGTCAGATAACTATGTATGCAGTGCATTTGAGAGTGAAAGGTCCTGTGTAAATGTCCCAAGGCATATACACTGTAGATACATACTTACCTACGTAGATACATACTTGCAGTACATACCAGTACGCACAAAGATGCATGTACGTACTGTTTATGATTCATAGCGTTCTGCATTACGGTTGAGATGTTATGTTCTTGTGTGTTGTAGAAACGTTTTGTGCTGTTGAGATTGATTCCTTTGGTCACTTTTTTCTGAAGGCAAAAACAAACCAGTGTAGGAGTAGGGAACCGTCATGGGCTGAGGTAAGAATGCATCAGGCAGATTTTCAAGCTGTACTCTTAATCATACCCTTTCATCGTCCTTCAGTACAGTTCTGGACTTTTGCAGTAATGTAAGTGAAAGCCTTCTTAATAAAGATTATTATCATCATCATGATCCATGGGCCAAGAGCCCGTAGGTGTCCACTGCATGCTTTGTCACTTGTCTCCACAGTTCCCGATCTTGTGCTGTTCTTATCAAGGCGTGCAAGTCTTGCTTACACCAATCCCTTATATCATCTGTCCACTCCCTGTTAGGTCTTCCTCGTCTCCCATTTCCATCCGTAATTCTCATCATCACGCTTTTTATTTTTCTACTGTCATCCATCCTGATTATTATAATATACATATAATTATTATAATACAGGATTTTATAATAAAGCTGTATAAGTTAGCTCAACATAATATCATCATCAGTGGCATGCCCCTGTCTAAGCACTGCTGTTCCACAATTGTTTGCCATCCGTCCCAGTCTGGGGCTCATCTACAGGCTGTGTGGTGACAAGCCCAAGCTGAAATAGACTGAAGGTTTGAACAAAGCCCAAGAACCTTAATTAGAGCAGTTTTCTTCCTTTCAATATGATTTGAAGCAGTGTAGAGTTGTTGGGTGGGGTGCAAAACAAGCTGCTGGGTCACATTAAGGCCCGCAAGTTGCGTTACTTCGGGCACGTGACGAATTGACATGACATGACAGAGTTGTTGGATTGCTGTGATGTATTCGTGCTAAAGTCAAATGATCCTTGAACCCCAGACCATGATGCTTCTGAGTGGATTCAGTAGAGCTGTGTTTTAACAACAAGCATGTTACCTTTACCTAATTCCTGTGTAATTGTAACTCGAATGTTGCTTTGAGTCCCTTTATCAGATTTGGCTTAAATAACATACCATGGCATTTTGTCAGTCACGTTTTTTATTTTTACGAATACGGGTGATGTGGTTGTTTTTCTTAATTGTTAGGATTTTGACGTTGATCTGGAAGGCGCTCAGACTCTTCATTTGCTCTGCTACAGAATTGGCAAGGAGACAGACCAACTACTTGGCAAATGCTCACTTGAGGTAATTAATCCTTACACATCATTTGAGTCATTATCATCATTGTCATCATCATCAGTTATCATCATCGTTATCATCACTAGACCCATCAACTGCTTGCAAATGCTGACTCCAGGTAATTAGTAGTTGCATTTTGGTTGAATTATGATGATGGTGAGGAGGAGGATGACAATGATGATGACTACAACTAAAATGACAACTGATAACGAAGATTTGACGATAATTTGAATGTTGATGATGAATGATGATGATATGGAGTAGAATGATAACAAAACAGATGATGAAGAAATATCAGTTACTTTTCTTAACCTTTTGCTTTTATAATTTATAGAATTTCATTTTTTCAGTTGAATAGTGCATGGCTGTCGGAAGAATTTAAGGAGCAACCTATTCCACTGACAGACCAAGTATGGTGGCAATCAAATAAACTTATTCTTACCTAAAATTTGCACAGTTCTAACCTAAAATGTAAAAATACATTAATGTACATTTTAGTTTACATTAATGTAATCATAATCACAATCTCGAGATATCTTTAGCACCCAGATAACTAAGTTGCGGAAGTGATGATTGTGCACAGTTGCTCAGTCAAAACAAAGTCAGGCAGGTAAGGTCTGGTTCAATTCCGAGTCAAGATCTAAGGTCAGGCAGGTAGTGCGACAGATGGCTAGAGTAATTGTAATTGTAATCAGAAATTTATACAGTGCTGCTTCAAGAGACTGGTCAGAGGTGCTCATTGCACTAGCTTTAATGATGTTATATGTCATTAAGAACAGAACATTCATCTGTTAGTAAACATTGCTCAGATAACAAAAAGAGTTGCTAGTGGCGAGCTGGCACACGCACACAAGTAGAGTCTACCAACAGATTCCCTACTAGGGTTGAAAGATTTACAGCATGGCCAGAGTTCTTAAAGCAAGCAGCAGCGAGGGTGAGGAACAACAATAAATGGTGGATGGTGTTTGGAATTGGGTCAGCACAGAAGACGCAGAAAAGAGGCTTGCTGATCTTGATTGTGTATTCAACAGTTTTAACACAAAAAGAGTTATGGTTTAAAATCTGTGTATAATTTTTAGGTTTGAGTAAAAGCAGCAAAAGTGAAAAGTTTTTGAGATGGTTTTGCTGTTTATTACAGGTGGTGATAACAATTTCTCTCAAGTTTACCCCTCAGGATCAACTAATGAGAAGATCGATTTGTTTAAACAAAGGAATGTTTGGAGTTCGTCTGGAGAATATCACCACGTAAGACTGCTAAACCAAAATCCTGGGATTTCATTTATTCCTTAGATTGTTTTAAACGATCTTAATATGCACTTGGTTGGATCAGTTGTACAACCATGTGTGCAGCGCTTTTGTGAAGTGGATAGAAACAACTTGTGGTATGTTAAGTGTCTTGTCTTGATACATCTGTTGGCCAGTTTAAGCGTTTTATGTCTAGTGGAAATCTTGTTATCTTGATTTTGGCAGACGAGAACATCGACTTGTGCCATCAGTGGTGACATCGTGTATCGAAGAAATCGAAGCACGAGGTATTTACAAATGAAAATGTAGTATGGAGTTTACCCCTCTGGGTAAAATGTAGTATGGAGTTCATCAGACAAAATACACAAAAACTCACATGCAGTTTAGCATTTTTTTACACCTTGGTCATGAAAAGGTGAACCCTGAGTATATTGAAGCAGCTTTCTAGAAGCCAAATTATTTAGCTTTTCTTGGCAGTGAAGTTACTAAAAAATTCTGATCAGTTAGAATAATTAGTATCATAAAAATATTATTTTAACTGCTGTTTTTAATTTGCTAAATTTGAATTTCAATTTGTCTTAATATATTGAGTTTGGAGAGGTGCATTCAGTTATTACACTTGTGGTAAATGTAATTGGTTGCTCCTAAACTGTAATGCAACTTAAGGGCTACTTACGTGCATCATTAAACATCGCTGTGTGATGAGCTTCAACTCGTGGTTGCATCAGAAGACCTAATAATTGTGAAAGCCCTTACATCTTGCTGGTCCTGCAGGAGTTATCTGTCGGCATGTACTCACTAAGACCTTTTAGAAAAAGCTTAGGTGCGGATTGTTTAAGGGAAACACGAGAACCTAATGCCAACAGTTTTCAGTGCAAGAATTGCAGATTTACAGAGTGGTTTGGACGAAATTACTGTTTCATTGGACGTGACCAAAACTTTTTAAGAGGAGAAATTAGGTCTGTCAAATAAAACTTGAAGATTGTTAGCTAGTAAAAAGCAATTTTTAATTTCAAATTTGCTAACAGGCTTAGATGAGCTTGGCATCTACAGAGTTTCTGGTCTCTCATCAGAAGTCGAACGGCTAAAGAGTGCCTTTAATAAAAGTAAGTAAGATGACTGTTTGCAGGTATTTGGTACTGGTTCTTCAGTGCTTTGCCTCTGGGCAGATCCAGGAATCTAAGGACGTCATTTTCTCCTTTTTCAGCCATTTTGTTTTTTCTTTGTCTTTCGTTGCCAGCCTCTAGGTATGTCTCTAGGCATATTTACAAGACACCATTCTCATGCACAAGAACTTCCCATCATCCATTCTTCAGATTCTTTGCCCGTTGGCACTTGCATTTACCCGTGAGGTCTTGGTTGCTATGACACATGAAGATGGCGTGGTGAGCAATTCAACTGCTGGATTGTTAAGTAATCATAATCGTAAAACTTGAGATTTCTACAGTGCCCAACAAAAACTAAGTCATGGGAACCAGCTTATTCACAGCTTATTAGTGTTAGTATTTATTAAGTGTGCTTGCTGCTCCATTTTCTTGTAATGTAATTATAATGATGGCAATTTACATAGTGTAATAAGTAATGAGCTACTTCTGGGGTGCTTTGTAATGTAAAGTGATTAAATAACATGAAATTTTACTGTGGTGTCCAGATGGCGCCAGTGCAGCTGTACTGGTGAAGGATACAGATGTTAACGTTCTTGCGAGTCTTCTCAAATTCTTCTTTCGTGAACTACCGGAGTCACTCTTCACTGATGTTGCATACCAACAGTTTGTCAAAGGCATTGGTAAATCTATACATTTTGATTGCTCTTCATTTTACATTCTTGCAATTAATTGGGATAATGTTTGCAAACTTTAAAAATTTATTTTTATTTGGTGCCCCCTCCTTGGTTGAAATAGAGCCAAACTGGTTGGCAGCAGGAAGGGATCCAACCTTCCACTTGTCTGAAATACGGTCTTTCTACTTTTTATTCTATTTCAGTACTGTATGTAAATTACAACGACTTTATTCATTCACACAAGGCAGCTGACTGTTTCTGGATAATTAAGAACTAGCCACTGCTCAGTTATTAATTTTAGTATTCATTAAATCATGATTTCATTGGCTAGAATTTTTTGGTTGTTTGCTGTAGCTTTAGCAGATCCTGAAGCAAAGGAAAAATTTTTGGTGAATGCATTCAGACAGATTCCAAAATGCAATTATGCCACAGCAATGTTTGTCATTGAACATCTCATTCGGTAAGTTTCAATTTTACATTCCATTGCACAGCCTTCTAATGTTTTTAATCTTCTGTATGTATGAGGGACTTCAAATACAACACTAAATGTCAACAGTCGGTAGATAGCATCGTTGAAATACGAATGAACATGACATGTTTCCAGTATTCTAGTGTTGCGCATAGTGTAGTGAGTGTCAGACGTACTTGTAGCAGCAGGTATATTTGACCCATAATAGCTGTGGAGAAAATGAGCTTTTCTTTGAAAGTAGGCATGGCCACTTTCATCTCTGCCCTGCCCAACTTTGGAGAATTGCTGTTTAAAGTCTTTGTTTTAAGCCATTTTGGCTTTTCCTTATGCTGTAATCTGGGACAATTTAGCTTTTCCAGGAAAGACGAGTGCTTAGGTTACAGCTTTAAAAATGTGCACAAACACCAGAAAGCAGAAGTCGGGCGACTGCTGATATGAAAGGCTATTCATGTTTGACCATTTGCAGAGTTTTTCACAAAAAGGACAAGAACAAGATGACCCTGGAGAACTTAGCAACCGTTTTTGGTCCAACGCTGTTGCATCCAGCTGAAGCTGATCGGAAACCAATGACGATGGAACAGCGCCTGTGGCTTGGAGCCAACGACATTGCTGCCCAGGCAACAATTCTTCTCTACTTCCTAAAGCTCAAGGCCAATAATTACAACTTCATGCAATAGATCTACGAAACAGGCGGAACTGAAGAGAAAGATCATTCTCATTTCTTAGTTTAGTTAGCGGCTTTGTAACCTCTGAGGTAAATGTCTGTTTTTGGAACTGTTTTCCATTTGCCATCTCAAGAGGTTAATTCATTTAAAAAAAACTGTTTTGACTTCTTGAGTAGAATAAATTATTCTGAAATCTGGTCTGTGACCAGAAATCCAAGTTCTGGATACTTTGCTTTTGTGAAGAAACTGTCGTGTTAAATTCTTCCGCATAGAATTGTAATTCGCCAAATATTTGTGTATGGCTTATCAACCACTTTCAGCAGCTACTGGTACTCAGTTCAAAGAATCTGTCATTGTAGTTCACAGACGTTGGACTTTGCTTTCTGTAAATTCTAGCTTTTGTAAATTCTAAATTTTGTGTTTTACTACCTGACTGCTTTATATGACTCACAGAAAAACTATAAATGTGATGTGTTTTAAAATATCACAAACAAGTTATTGTTAGAAATTTGGTCAGTTTATCTGTTTTAAGAAATATCTGGTTTATAAAACTATAAGTTTAAGTGTAGAAGCTTTGAGTTTGTTTCTTCTGTTGCTTTAGTTCTTACTTCTCATGTCACCATTGTTGTTGCAGTGCACTAATTGCATAAGTTGTTGCCCAGTGAAACTGAGACAACAAGTTGCAATCCTTGATCAGTCTGGTTCAAGTCTAGCAGAGGAATTACCATACACTCGACTTGATGACACTCCCTCCTCTTTCAAGGATTGGGCTTGACATAAACTAAGACTAAACATGGAATGATATTTAGTGCCAAAACACAATGCCTTTAATCTGGAAATAATATTTAGTTATTATTATTATTAATTTGATGTGCATATGTGTACAGTTCATGTAAAAAGTTCTGTTGTGGCAAACACTAACAGTTGTTAATAAGGTTAATTCTAGGATTTTGCATGTTGCATTCTGCTACCTAAGTCGGTGGAAACGAGCTGTTGGGGCATTACATTACATTTACGAATATCACAGACACATGCTGCATTTGTTCAGCACTGTAAAACACTGTCAAGGTGATCTGCATATTCATAGGTCATATGATGTTTTTAGTTTAAAGAGATCAGGCATCAAAGTTTTGAGATCATCACAGTTCATTTCGTTGCTTAGTATGTTAAATAGAATGGCTAAATTAGGATCTGTGACTATTGATTAATGTGGTTTTTGTAAAAGCAAAAGGTATCTGTGGCTGTTGATTAATGTGGTTTTTGTAAAAGCAAAAGGTATCTGTGGCTGTTGATTAATGTGGTTTTTGTAAAAGCAAAAGGTATCTGTGGCTGTTGATTAATGTGGTTTTTGTAAAAGCAAAAGGTATCTGTGGCTGTTGATTAATGTGGTTTTTGTAAAAGCAAAAGGTATCTGTGGCTGTTGATTAATGTGGTTTTTGTAAAAGCAAAAGGTATCTGTGGCTGTTGATTAATGTGGTTTTTGTAAAAGCAAAAGGTATCTGTGGCTGTTGATTAATGTGGTTTTTGTAAAAGCAAAAGGTATCTGTGGCTGTTGATTAATGTGGTTTTTGTAAAAGCAAAAGGTATCTGCGGCTGTTGATTAATGTGGTTTTTGTAAAGGCAAAAGGTATCTGCGGCTGTTGATTAATGTGGTTTTTGTAAAAGCAAAAGGTATCTGTGACTATTGATTGATGTGGTTTTTGTTAAAGCAAAAGGTGTATGCCCCATTATATCTGCTAATGGAGATCTGTACTTTACAGTCGAGGCATGCGTAGATGCTCAACTGTTGAGCATTTACACGCGTCGAGTCCAAAGACTCGAGCACGTAGGTCATTTGAATATTGACCAATCATGATGCAACTTTGCATAGATATGTGACGCATGCTGCTTTGCTGTCTGTCTATTTTGTAGTGTAGTATTTGTCGCATGTGGCATAAATTTAACCATATACCCGTTACAGTTTAGGTGTAATGTAGTACTGGACTTATTTGGTTAGTGCTTTAACACTGCCATAGCTATGTCTAGTATGAAATGATTTTGTTCGTGGTGTTGGTAGCAGTGTCCTGAACATGGTCCCGTATGTAGGATGTATGGAGCCTGTATACGAGACACAGGGAGCCCACATGTAGAACATGTGGGAATAGTGTCATTTTCTCACTTCTTATCATACGATGTTGCTGTTGGACTTTCTTTTTTGTCACGTTTTCTGTTAATATGATATCGGATAGATGTATAACTAACTGCTAAAATGTGGTGATTAGAAATAAAAAATTCAAAGGCTGTAAGAGCATTTATAATATATATAAAGAAAGAGTTAACAAGCAGAGGTTGAGGCCAAAAACTTCTTTGCCCCTTCCAGTCTGTGCCTGTTGGATCTGCACATCATCTACATGGTTAAGTTCTGAGTGTATTAGATAGGTGACACTTTAATACGTATTTGATGCTGCTGTTTTTCTGCAACGAATATATTTGGTCTCTAGGAGTCATTTTGTTTTCAGTGTACCTCACTTTAGGCAGGAAAATGTAGGAATAACGAATGCAAGTCAACGAATATGTATTTGTTTTTGGAGCATAAAAACTTCATAAACCGTAGCTGATATAAAGGTTAAGTTTGATGTAAGACTTGGGTATCATTTGATCTGTATTCAGATGTTGCACCTCTGATGTGTCAACAGCTGCAGAAACAGCAATGTTTCCATCTCTGCCGTTAAACTTTATTCTGTGCATTTAATCTGAGTTGCAAGCGGAAGTAGTAATGTACTCTTTGGAACACCTCATATGAAGGCGATAGCAGTTTCTCTTAAATCAGTAACTATTAATAAGATCTTCAGTAAAGGGTGGTTGCTATGGCTAGGTTGTGCTGTAAATGTATACTTTGGTAAACATGCTATGTTGGAATAACAATCTGTTATTTAAACAAGAAATCTTTTATTGAAGAATAAACATTCAGTCATTTTATAAATTTGCAATTGTTTTTCATTTAAAACAGCTACACCATTGTTAATGTGAATGTAAAATTGTAATTATGTGCATTGTACTCTAGAAAGTTACATTCTGTTGTAAACAATTGTTTATTTGCAAATAAAAGCTGTAAATTTGCAGTTACATCTATTTCGAATTACACTGTGATTAATTTCAAAGCAGCCAACCCTTGCCTGTATTCAGTGCAGGCAAAAATACAGACAAATCTCTTGACTGAAGCAACTTTGCAAAAACTGGCATTACATGGTTCGCATATAGTTCATCTGCAATGGCCGTTTTTGAACGTGGTAGTCCTCAGTTGCAAATGACCAGATTGCCATTATCAGAATTCAGTAGCTTGTAACACTGTTTCTGAACTGGAGAAGGAAAGGCACTAGCTCCTTTTAATTATCTGTATATATGTTCGCGGCTGCCCGAGAGTCAATTCTGTGCAAGTCTTTAATACTTTAGGTTGATGAAATGAAAACAAACAAGTCAATTTAACTCAAAAGTCAGAGAAGCAACTAACTAGTTGGCAAAAATGGAGGCTAAAATCCTCTTCGAATGGCAATATAAAGGCCTCCACAGCATGTTCTTAGAATTTCAAGGAATGCAGAACATTCCGACTGCAAATACTATCCACTGTTTTCATTTGTTATTCAAAATATGTTGGCATTTATGGATCCTATGTAAACGGGAATGGCCTTCACTTCTCGTTACTAATAATCACCAGTCTTTTAGTTTTCCTGTCCTCTTTATTTTCCTGCATGTTTATCACCCTGCAAAGATAACAGCACCAGTTATTAATAAATTCTTTTTCAAATGAACCTGTAAAACCTGAAATCTTGCCATGCAGTATAGTTCACAAGAGTCACCAGCCTGCAAGATATCTGCCTCAACAGATCGCATTTCCAGCAGTAGCATAGTAGTGACAGTGTAGAACAGACAGCGGTAGGTAGTATAGTAGCAAAGCTCGAAAGGTTGTCACCCGTGCCAATGGACCACAGTTGCTTTTAACAGTTTTATAACAACAACATAATTCACACAGACATAGTGACACCTACAAATTCAGTTATGCCTATCTGATCAGTCACAGACGACTAAAGGGAACTAGGGCATTTATCTGCAAAAGAGATTCCAATTTATGTCTTCCTCATTTGAAGTTACACGACAGGTAATTAAGCCCATAAAATGATTGTCACACTCTACAGATTTGAATTCAAGGAAAATGACATATGAAGAAATAGACCCCAGCAGCAACCTCATTTGCCCCACATATGATGTTTCTGTTGGGGTAGAAATAGGGCACTGAGCCAACAAACATTCCTAAGACATCTCATTAATCACTCCTGAAGCCAAGATAAAAACACTTGATCCTCTTTACGTGACCAGACAATGGGTAGTTTCTGCTTTTGTTGCATGTCTTAAGAGTAGTGCTTTATAATACAACTGGTTAGGTGTAATTAGGTCATGGTAATTGATTTCTTTTTATTAAATGCCTCTATAAACATTAGTTCTTAGAGGCTTTGTATTGGATTTGAAGGATAGACAACGTAACTGTGAGACTTACTTTCAACTTATCGACCTCAGTCTTGAGCATCACAAAATTTGACCTTTCTTCGTCCAGTTCCAACTTGCGCTGGGTCAAATCGTTAGTCAGTTCTTCTGTAATCAGCTTCAAATCCTCAATCTCCATCAGAAGTGGCGTCTTTTGTTTCACTGCGTGCACCACAGAAATTATTAAACTGCAGCAGCATGAATACATCAGATGCACCTCAGTGGTTGATTAAGTGTTTGCCAGACCACTGGCACATTGTAAACACGCACCAGAATAATTTTATGACAAACTGGTCACCAGCAGAACCTTCAGATCGTGTCAACTCCCAAAGTCCTACGATTGTTTTAAACTAAAGCTTATTTCTGATTCTGTTCTTATATTTGTGCATCTAATAACAATGCCTTTATCAATTATGTTTAACAGTTCTGTGCCCAGAAGGTCTAGGTCCCTACGCAGTGACCATATGAGGGAAAGCTTGTACCCACTGTGTCGTTATCTAATCTAATCTAAAGACTTCTAAACCATTTGCATTCTTACTTTACACCTTTCTATAACTTGCAAGAGTTTAATGATATTTCTTTGCTCAAGTATCTCTTTTGCATATACTCACTTTCACCCTGTCCTAACATGTGAAGCAGTTGCTGATTTCTCTTCTTAACCTGTTGAAGCTCATCCTACAATCAGAGACCAATGCTTATCCATTTTTTTGGTAGATAAACATGAAGAAAATACATCAGATGTCTTAAATGACTTACCCGGGCTAGTATGTGAGAAACAGCCATGTGTCAACACCACCAGAAGGTCTTTAACAATGCTACCTCTGGGAACCACATTAAGTACCACTACAGGATGAGTTTCTAACAACATGCTCCATAGCTGAATTCAATTTGGAACTTGCGTTCACAACCACATTCTACCAGAATTCATGTTTTAATGATGTTCGTTAGAAGGTTCTGGCAAATCAGAACAAGCCTTGTGCCAAGAAGGTAAATACAGCTAACCAGATTTGGTGCCACTCAGCAGATCTCTACGTTACCCTAAGGCCCCATACCATAACATCCTAGCAAATAAATTGACATTCGGACTTGCCAACTGTTTCTAACTGACCTCAAGTTTCTTTCTGGTGGCCTGCAGCATAATTATTTCCTTCTCCTTGAGCTCAAGCTCCTTCTTGTGCTTTTTAATCTCTGGCAATTCTTCTGCATGAGGATTTTTAGCCTGAAACAGAAATAAACGGTCAAATATACAAAATCAAAAACCAGTAAAGCAGTTGAAGAGCAGGATTAGATAGCAAAAGTCAGTGTCTGATCATTGATTATATCATTTGTGAGCCCAAGGGGTGAGCACATGATAAAGATGCATAAATGTGACATATATTTTGTAAATGTTGCATATATTTTGAACAGATTCAGTCCAACAGGCAGCCAGCACAAGACAGAAGCTATCTCCAAGTGCTCATTATGGCAAGCCAGCACAAGACAGAAGCTACCTCCAAGTGCTCATTATGGCAATGTCCAATGAGTTCTGGACCACCAGTAGTTTATGCAATTTATTTTTGTAACATCAGTGAGTTATAGTGTCAAGTTGATTAGAAATCAGGGTGTTTGCCCTGGGTAAGTAAATTCCTCTACAGGAATAAGTACAAGTTGCACCAAGTTTCATAATTAAATGCCAACCTGTGTAATAACAATAGTTCTATTTGTTGCTTTGGTTTTATTAGCTAATCGTTTCTCTTGCTCTTTGATTTTATCAGCTTCTTCCTTGAGTTCTTCAAAGAAATCTTCTGCATCTGGTCCATAGCCATGAACGGTCATCTCTTGATATGGCCTCGAGTCTAATCGCTGGTCTAAAAAGAGAATAATACCAGTAAGAATGAATTATGGAAGAAATAATAATACTACCTTCATAACACCTAGTAAACGTCAGTCCTGGTGCCCAGCAATTCCTCTACCTTTCCCTAGATACGAACACCTTCAACTACAGCTGTATCCACAAAGATGAGCCACTTCATTTTAATCTACTGTCAAATGAAGCAGGCATGAACTTCCTTTAGCTACAGAGACAATATTGCTTAGAATAGAAATGGAGTGCCACACAAATCCTTTCAAGGTTTCACTTTCAAATTTAAAATGTATACTCACAAACCTTTGCCATGAGGATTATTAAATGTCCCCTGACTGAACTGGCCCAACGTCATTGTGATCTTCTCTTTTTTCTTCTTCTTGTTGGGTTGATTACTCTGAATTCCAGTTGTGTCTTCTTCAACCTACAAATGCAAAAATAGGTTGGCATTCTAAATTTCAAGAACATAGAACTTTTTCTGTTTATAAACATGCAACAAATTCTGCATGAAGAAAGGCAACCACAAAGAATGCAATCATAGGTCCTATAAAATCATATAACTTTCAAACAATAGACTATGTATGTTCATGAAGAAATACAATCACAAAGAATGCAATCATAGGTCCTACAAAATCATATAACTTTCAATCAACAGATTATGTATGTTCGTTCAACCGTTATCTTTCACTGGTGCTTGCTGATCTATCACTGCTGAGAACACCAACATTTGAAGTGCTTTTGAGGCGAATTCATAAATTAGCATGATAAAAGTATCCATTGATAATAATATTAACCTTCTGTTTCATCTCTTCGTACTTTGCCTGGCTGTTAATTAATGCTTCATTCAGCTCCTTTTGAAATTCTCCGGCAGTATACTGTAAAATAAAACAACTTCACAATTTTACCATCAGCAAAACATCAATTGAATTCAGTATTTCAACAGAATATAACTATGATAACTACCAGCTAAACCAATCTTCCCCACTCACCAAATCACTTAGTTTCCCAAAATCATCTTTCCACAATTTTGAGCTCATTCTAGAGTCATGCCATACAATATGGACAAACTGAAGAGGACTTCAGATCATAGAAGCCTATTGAAACAGGCGTAATAATGTCATGGCTATTACCACATCATACCATAAACAAAAACTTATAAACTGTACATCAAGTTAAACAGTTGTAAACTTGTAGTAAACAGAAACAGCTACTCTCAATAACGACTTCTTGTTCAGTAAAAATTTTTCAGTACCTTGAGTCAATATTAACAAATTCAATGTACCAAGACAGTAAGATTTTAGAACAATCATCCAGCTCACCGCTTCATTTATTTTTTCAAATTTTGCAAACTGGCTCTCAGAAATTGCTTCATTTTTTCCAGGTGTATGCTCTGTATCTCCCTCTCCCGTACCTGACTGTCCTGACTAAAAACATACAATAGTTGTGTAAAATTTAGCTGTAACAACTCAAAATAAAGTTCAAAGTATTTTCAAAATCTAAGACAATGGCAAAACAAATTCTGACCAGGAAACTGACAGCAAGGGAACAGAGCAGGCAAATAAAATATGTTGCACAGGTGTGCCTTAGCCAAAGATATGAGACAGATGAAGCAGCAAAGCAAATATAAGATCTACTTGGCAAAAACAAATGAAAGGAAATTTATAGATGGTGCATGATGACTAAGTATTCTATTCTGCATAATTTATTGTTATGAAATAAAATAAATCATTCAACTGCTGTAGTGAAGGAAACTGAATTAACAATTCAGACAAAATGCCTAGGCCTACCAACTTAAACCCCAGAAAAATAGCATGTCTCTTTTACCTCATCACATGCTGTATATGAATGAACTTTAATTTAACTATTGTAGTGTTCATTAAGGCGTCAATCAATCAATTCAACAGAAAACGGCCAATGTTAAAAGTTAACTCATTTGACCAAAATGTGAAAAAGTGCAGTAACTACAGTGTTTAGTAGTGTAGCAGTTACCCTATAGAAATGAATTTCACAGAACTGTTACACAAACATTCTAGACTGCAGTAGAAATTGTGCATGGCAAAAATGGGCAACAGATCTTTTCTTTCACACAACTTGGGACTTCAGTGGTGTAGGTTTCAGCGAAGTCCTTCTGTGCTCGCTCTCTCTCTCTCTCTCTCTCTCTCTCTGTCTGTCTGTCTGTCTGTCTGTCTGTCTCTCTCTCTCTCTCTCTGTCTCTCTGTCTCTCTCTCTCTGTCTCTCTCTGTATCTCTCTCTCTGTATCTCTCTCTCTCTCTCTCTCTCTCTCTCTCTCTCTCTCTCTCTCTCTCTCTCTCTCTCAAAACACACAAACACACACGGGCTAATTAATAATTAAAGCACATTAGCGAATAGGTAAATTAATAGGAGCTTCTCACCGCTTGGCCAGGTCTGCTATCGCCATCACCTTTCTTTTTCTGTTTGTTCTTCTTCTTTGCACCAGTGACTGGCTTTGGATTAATTTTAGTTGGATGTTCCTTATCACTGCCATCTTGCTCGTCTGAATCGAAACCGTCCTCAACTTTTAACAAAGCAAATCTTGACGCCTTCACTTTTAAAGCCATTGTTCTGGTTTCTCACGACAGAACTACAGTTTTTTTATTTACCAATAAACTTTTAGTCAAACCACAGACTACATATTAATATAATATATAGATTCTACACTTAGTGAAAATCAGTTAGAGCTTTGGCGCGTCATCTAGTAACTAAATTAACCAATAAGTAAGTAAATATATAATAATGTAATTAAATTTTAAGAAATTACTAGGTTTTCTGTCTGTCACGCTTAGCCAGGTTACGAGATCAAATCTAAATGAAGGCCAAGGATAAAATCGATGAAGCGGTGTTCTCAATCAATTCGCAACATAAGGGTATGTTTCCTTCTCATCATCCCTATATCCTCTGCCATCTTACCTGTAACATGAATTATATGTCACATTTAATAATAATAATAATAATAATAATAATAATAATAATATGATCATCTCACTAATGCATACCACTTTGTCCCTCTGGCCTTTGAGACTTTAGGCCCTATCAATGGTTTGGGTATGACCTTTCTCACAGACTTGGGGCGCATATTGTCCCTCATATCCGGAGATGGTAGAGAAACAGGTTACCTTTTCAACGCTTATCTATAACATTACAGCGTTTCAATGCAGTCGCCTTCCACGGTACATTTGTGGTGCCGAATCCA